>APFE030938379.1:0-73347 GCA_000404065.3 Pinus taeda
ATGTGAGCATAGACTATTTAAAGGGGAAATTCTATCATCTTAGATCCATCTTAATTCTGGGTCTACCAAGTGCTCAGAGGGATAAATAGATTTCATCCCCCTAAGAGTGGTAGATGTGGAGTTAAGCTAGATATAGGTTGGTTTTCATGATAATGAAGATATTAAATAGACTTAGGAAATTATATTTTAAAAACATCTTAAGGTGAATGGTTAAATCATAGACATTGGACAAGTATATTTGTATAGATTTCATCCCCTAAGAGTGGTAGATGTGGAGTTAAGATGGATATAGGTTGGTTTTGTTGATAATGAAGATATTAAATAGACTTAGGAAATTATATTGTAAAAACATCTTAAGGTGAATGGTTAAAGCATAGACATTGGACAAGTATATTTGTATACTTCTGTTTTAAACTGAAACAAATCCAGGGCTAAAAGGAATGGATTGATTGCCCTAGTCATCCTTCTATAACTTTCCAACATATGTTGGAGTAAACAAATTGTAATTTGGGTATTTCTAACTGCAAACAGGAACATGATTATTTATAGGTAGGGTGGTTAAGAGGTCCCTAGAAGTGATGAATTTGAATTTTTCTTGGTTTTATATATAGTATTCAGTTTTTTCTCATGCTTTCTGTAAATGACACTGGTGAATTTTACCCTACACCCACTAGGTTATCAATATGTAATTTCAGTAATTTTGATTTCAAAAAATATTTTAAAGAAATGCAATGATTTCATTTGTGTATTCAATAAACACAATATTCTAATGGAATTCTACATTTGTGGTTTACCTATACAGGTTCCATGGAGAAGTGTTAGTGGTGTGACATTAATTTTCCTCAAGCAAAGGCTTTAGTTTTACTCTTTTCTGGAAGCAAATACTTTCTTCCAACATTTTTGAGTTCCATGAAAAATTTGAAAGTCCTAATAGTATTCAAGTATGGGTTCAAGAGAGACATAGTATTCAATTATGGGTTAAAGAGATCCACACTGAATGATCTATCGGCCTTATCTTCACTTAGTTTAAGACTATTCACTTGGAGAGCCTGCATGTGCCCCCACTTCAAGAGCATAGTAAAGTCATGTAGGACTTAGAGAAGCTATCTTTAAGATTTTAGTGTTGATTGGAAAAATGTCTAGGTTCAATAACACCCAGTCGAGCATTAAGCTTCCAATAATGCTATATTTTAACTTGGAGCACTTTTGTGATTTGGAGGAGATGCCCCTCGTATTTGTGACACATCTTCAGTTGTGAATTGGACTATTACTAACTGTCATTTCCTTTGAATGTTACCTGATGACTTGGGGAACCTCAACTATTTAATAATGTTAAGGAAGGAAAGAAAGTACATTACGCTAAGTTCTCTTATGCTTTTCAAGTTTTTCTTGGATATATACAACGTTTCGCGTATGAAAGTACATTCTATTAATGAAAATTTGTCTTGATAGAAAGGCCCAATTTCAAATTCTAATGCTTTCAAAAAACATTGTATAAATGTAATGTTTCTAAAAGGAAAGCATATTTTTTCAATTTAAGTATCATGATCCATATTCCAACTTATTTTTTAGTAACCCATTAGGCTTTGTAGCTTTGAATAAATCCATGTCTTTTGATAAGATCCTCTTCCAAATTAAAATGCAATTTCCTTTTGGAAATAACCACATACAGTGTCTTGATTTTGTTATTGAGAAAATAGAGGTTGTGAAACAAGCCTGTGCCATACAAGGACTTGATTCATTGATTATGTATCAATTATGGCTCTAGATGTAACAATGTCTTGATTTTGTTGCTTGAAAATAGAGGTTATGCTTTACTATTTCACAGAATTTCTTACAATCTTTCCATAAGTATTGATTTGTAATCTCAGTCACTGAGGGATGAATGTAATGACAAAGGTAATATTCCATGGTTTGAAATTCCCCTCTTACTAAATATTTAAATATATCACCACAATTTAACTGTTAGTTAAAGGAATTGTATTTGATTTGTAAACAATTCATTGTTTGATTTATAGATTTTGATTTTTTCCCTTTTTTATTTTTTTTCTCAGATTTGGTATAAGATATCTTCCAAGATTTGGGTTCCCTAGTTTCCCCACCATAGCTACGAGGTTCAGATGCTATCATTAAATATTCTCAAAACGTTACAACTTTTCCAGTAAGTGTGCTTTGAAACATTGTTGTTGCTTTTCCATGGTGTTAATGCAAATAAGCACTGCAACTAGTGCCATTATTTAGATTAAGTGCCGAAATCTAGCTGGTCCTGTAATGATGGAGTGATTGTTTTCTAGCTACTAAGGCCATATGAATTTTATCTCTTATGTTGTCCTGAGATATTCAAATTCAGAATAATAATTGAGGTCTCGTTTCCACTATAGATTGCAGTCAGTTTCTTGAACATAATATATAGTAGATTATCTTTACCAATCAATTGTGGATGTGATCCCTCGCAGGAAAGGAAATTAAAAGTGACTTTGATTTCACATTGATTTGTCAAAACATCCACACAGGAAAGGAGATTCGGAGTGACACTAATTTCACACTGATTTGTCAAAATGGAGGAAAGAGAAAAGGAAACTTTGTATTCAACAATGCTCTTAATTTCATATGTACATGCATAGACATATTAATAGAAAATATTGAAAGGTTGCCTAAGTAATATTTTCCATTCCACTACATTCTTTACAGCTTGTAAATAAATAGCTCGGAACAATTCATTACACTACTTTTTATTCTTTATTAATCAGTGGTTAAGATTTTGATATTGAACTGGCTAAGATTTTTCTTGCTTCTGTGAAATTGTGTGTTCTATAATGCTTCTTTTCCATTCACTATGTATAGCATATAAAGTGTGTCTAATGGAGTAGGAAGATTGGAAAGTCATGTGATCCTTGAACTATGTTACAAGGTAGAAACCCAACGGGGCAGGGTAGGTGCATCCCCACAAAGGGGTCACAAATACCAAAGTTGGTATTGGCTAGTGCCTTGAGCTAGAAAATATCCTTACCCTTGTATTAACAGTGAATCTGGAGGAGGATTCTAATATTATCTTTATAAGATTTATATCAGTTAAGTTTGATGAATAAAATTCATGAGACATGAGCTAGGATGTCCTTGCAAGGTGGTTGTTGATTATTGGAAGCTATGATGGCCATTATGTCAGGCTAGGTGGTCGCACTCCCTTGATCGTGAGCACGATTATGATCAAGATGGAAGACTTCATAGTCTAGATTGATTGTTTAGCAATGATAGTTAGTGGGCTCATTCACAAAAGCTTCTATTTCACTAATCCTTTTAATAGAGTTGTCAGATTCAATTTCCAAAGGTTTTAATTACACTATAGAGTTGAGTTCTAAGAGAGTTGTGATTCATAGTGTTAAGTATAGCAGCTATGACACTTGAATGAAGACAAGCATAGTAGAGGTATCAAACTCTATTATAAGCTTACTTGCATATTATAAGGGACTTGGTTGGCTTTTTTTATAATTTTATAAACAAGTTCCATGTCGTGGAAATGTGAAAAAAAACAGTGATATTGCCACCATGTGGCTCTTGTCATATATGGTTTTATACTTTTTCAAAAAATTATCTAAGAGTTCACAATGCTAAGATTCAATAGGACTTTACAAAGTTTTATTATTTAGTGAAAGACTTGCCAAGATATTACAAGATTTTATAATTGAGTAAAATATTCGCCATGCCTGGTGAGAGATTCGCCAAAAAATTATATATACATATTATATTATTGATAAAATCGCCTTCCATTTTTCCTATATACCATGGAGATTCGCCCATTTATTATATTTATAAATTTAGGGGGGGGTTCTTAAAATTTTCCCTGGCTGGGTCAGATCAATGGGTTGTAATCCTCTCTTCTACGCTTTCTATCAATAAATCTATTTGAGTTTTCCTCCACATTCTTTATGTTTGAGTTGATATATGCATTTGTGTGGTCAATATATATCTAGTCCTATATTGTTTATGATTGTATATCTTTGTGCTTTGATGGTATTATGTTGTTTTGACTTTACAGGTGCTCTTTGAAGTAGGGTAAGCAAGGGAGAAGTGGCAAACATCTGTCAAAGGAGAGAGGAAACAAGCAAGGAGTCAAGCTAAAAACTGAGGTTGGTACTCTCTGCTACTCTCTCATCTACTTCTCATAAAGGAAAACACAAGTGACTTTAGTTTGTTTGTTTCTAAGATAGCTACCTGTCTTAGTGGGACTAGTAGCTATGAATAGACACTAGATTTCCTGATAACAAAATGGCGACTCCGCTGGAGAGCGAATAGCTTGTTTTCTTGTTTATATTTGTTTTCTTTATAAACTACAAACGAAGCTTGAAGTCAAGCCAGCTAGCCTTCGAACTGCTTTTGCTATGGTTAAAGTCTCATCTCTGGACCATCACACTGTCTCCTTTAGGCAATCTGGATGCATCACACCTCCCATGTGCAGTAGTCAGAAAATATGAGAATATTACAATGCTTTTCTCAAGCTCAAGTAACCTATGCACTATCTCTATATGTCTCACAAATTACTAGACAAGCCTAGGCCAATACTTAACCAATTTCTCACTTGTCTAAGTCCCTATTTCCTTGGGAATTAGCCCCTATTAGTTAGGGAATTTCCTCAATTTGAATTGTGCAATCCTCATAGGCCTCCCTTTGATTGCATGCGCCACTTGTACAATACGGATGATTATACAACTGATATTACACTTTCCCTAAACTCCAATCTCAACTGGGTAACTCTCACATCTGACATGCATGAGTTATTTATGAGTGAATCATCAGTTAACTGGTTGATTAATACTAGAAACACCATACTACTAGACTTCCTACTAGTTCCTCCAATGGTTGGAACTAGTTTAACTAACTTTAACTCAGTTAAACTCAATTAATCCATGACAACTCAAAATAAACTCAACCAGGGCTCTTATAATGTATGAGACACTCTACATGACTCAAGTTAGATCCTCAAATTGAATTAACTGAGCCAAATAAGTCAAATTAACTTAGTTAACTAATACAAGTTGCCATGTGATGTGGAATTACAACTTTATTCCTAATTTAATTCAAGGAAAAAAATTAAATTATGATTTTCTTGTTGCATTTTCAACAAGTTGCTAACTTCTTCCTGGATTCCTGAATTCAATGGTATACACCTGAAACAAGTAGATCATCCACATATAATAGTATGATGACTGGTTCATCCTGGACCAAAATAGTGTAGATGTTAGGATCCATCACTCTTGTGAAAACCAAGTCTCAATAGGTATGCATCCATTCTTGCATACCAAGCTCTAGGTGCTTGCTTTAATCCATATAGATCTTTATTTAGTTTGTAGACATGAGTCTCCCTCTAATTTATTTCAAATCCTTGAGGCTACTCAATGTAAACCTCTTCATCGATAATCTCATTCAGAAAAAAATTCTTAACATCAATTTGATGTATGTTCTTGTTGAAATATGTAACTAGGTCAGTCTTCATAATGACATATGTAATCATGATCTTATGTATTTAATGTAATAAGAAAAATTAATTTATTATTGTTGTTCTTGAATCATGGGTTTGATGCTCAAGAGAAATTTATTTTATAAGTCAAGCTCCCATTGTGAGCTCCTAGGGCTTGTCATTGAGTCTACAAGTCATTTTCATGTATGAAGGATCCATTTGGGCATGTTACATATTGTAAAAAGAATTTACTTAAGTCAAAGTTGAGTCAAAGGGCCATCCAAGATCTAGTCATAATGCAAAGATCAAATTGGCCTACACACATGGAAAATCCAGCCTAAAAGAAGCAATTCGACCATATGAGAAGCCTATATAGAAGAGACTTCGACCTTAGTTGGAGAGACACTCTTCTCCCACTCAAGTTCGATCACTAGGACAAGAAGAAGTGCGAAGACAAGTAGGAAGAAGGAAGAAGGAAGAAGGAAAAGTCAAGTTGTTTTGGATTTGTTTTGGGCTAGTTCTCTCCACATGTGCGAAGGAATTATGTCACACATTCCTGTAGTCATACCAAGTTGTACAAGTGAAGATAGGTCATTGAGATGAGCTATTTTGGGAACTAAATTATCTAGGAGAGTGAATCTATCCAAATGAAGGAGAGACAAGCAAAGGCTAGGGTTTTTGTAGAAGAGTTTTCTCGGGAGGTTGAAGTTGCAAAAAAATCTACTAGACAGGTCCAAGCTACAAAAGAAGCTACTAGACAGTTCGAAGTTGAAAAAAGAAGCTGTCGAGCAAGTCAAAGTTGCAGAAGAAGCTATTGGAAGTCAAATTTGTGGAATTTTCTAGAAGCATTGTGTGACTTGGTCTTGGAAGGTCTTGGTTAAGGGTAAAACTAAAGCCCATCCTAATGGAGGAAAGACTTAATTTTGAGTGCTTTGTTCAAGGGCGACATAACTGATTCAAGTTGCCATCAATCATGGAAGTAATGTCCCGTTCCGCTCTTTTTGGAATATTTTTTTATTTTTCATATTTAGAAAGCCTGAAAAAGAATGCCTATGGTACAGCGGAAAGAACGAATGTCCAAATACAGATGCTGTAGTTCCTAGGAGGGGAACATTCCTATGCTCAATGTGTTATCCCCTACAATGTCCCAGGCTGAGGAGGAGATCGAAAGAGGTAACTTCAAACCACTAGAAGTTCAACACCTGCCCCTGCTAAACTAGAGAGGTATCTCTCTAAGGTTTTCACAGTCAATGGTTGGAAGAGAAATGAATTTTAGGCTAGATATAATAGTTTTGGTTGAGTTTTTGAAAATTTAGGGTTTTTAGGTTGCTGGACCAGGGATGAGAAAAAGAAATTAGGTTAAGGTCTCAAGGGTTTGCAGTAGCAAGCATAAAGAGGAGAAAGATAACAATATCTTGTGATGTATTAAGATTTGGTCAATGTAGTGTAGGGTCTGAAAGCTTAAGAAATCATAATTAGCATGTATTTCCATGAATTCATTAATCTAGAAGAAGAAATACACATACTGATTTTCCATATAAACAGAGATTTGAATATAAAGAATTTTTCCTATATAACTGTAAGGAAAATCACTGAGGAAAGAAAAACATGTTAACAAAGATGAATTCATTCATAAGAAACTGACATAGAAAGGAAACAACACCACAAACTCACTGCACAAGCATTCCTGAAAAATAGCTGCAATTGCTCCTTGATTAACTGTATGAAAGCATAAGATATAAGTCCTCTCCCCTAAAGTCCAACCATTCTCTCTAAATGAGAAATGATACATATATACTAAAACAAACATCTTCCCCACTTTGAGGGGTTGAATCTCTAAGTGGTGGAACAATTTCAAAGAATCTCTCAACCAACAAGTGAGAGTGAGAAGGTAAAAAACAAACTCTTCTCTTAGACTTTGATTTGAGTTTTGCTTCCTTTATGAGGCATAATTAACCATAAAACAACCTATCATGCCTATTTATTCATGATTACATCATATAGACTTATAAGTACTGAAGTTACATCATGAAGTAAACTTTGACCAAGTCAAACTAAAATCTGAGAAATTACACAGTGGAATTTTTTTATAAAAACTTAGAAAATTATAGAAGTGTAGCACCCACCGTGAGGCCACTTTAAGGTGCCTTTCTGAAGTCAAATTTGAAATTTGAGAGAAAGGTCAACTAGCCTTTCCTGTCCATTTTTTAGAACATCTTGAATTTTTGAAAATTACCCATGGAAAGGCCTTCATAAATTGATTCTCCCAAGGTGTATCCAAACGCGCAACGCCTATCAAAAAGAGGGGCAGAATGTTGATTTTGACCCCTTTTTTCTCATTTTTCTCAAAATATGAGGCCTTCCTGAGAAATATGATAAAAATGGGTTTTGATAGGAGGCCACCATATTTCCAAAAATGTAAGCCACTTGTCATTTGGAGCCATGAGGAAAAAGCGCAGTGCCTTCTGTGACTATAGTGCAATTTCTGAGTTTTGCACCAAAATTCACCAAAAACCAAAAATGCTTAGAAAAATTCCCAAAATTGGTCCAAAAGAGAAAAATGAGGTATGTTATTGTCTCATGGATGATTCTGAAATAATATCCAAGTTATCCCTCTCATTTTTGTCTTTTAGGGTTTCCTTTAGCTTGTTTTTCATTTGCTTGAGGTTGATGTTGCAAATCATGTTTCTGGTTTGGTAGTAGTGGGCCATGTGCCTCAATAGCTGGTTGTCTCTGTTATCCTTGTCAAGAAACTTCTATAGATGTCCATTGACCTTACCTAACCAATACTCTCCGTCTTCACTAATCTCCAAAGCAATTATGTCTTCAATGTCCAAGTCTTCATCTAATAGGTTTTGTTCTTTTCTTTCTTCAATGCCCTTTTGACACCCTTTGTTCTTGGCTTCTTTCTAATATTCTTTTCCTATTCATCATGTTCATCATTCTCTAACCCTACTTTACCTTTGTCTCCTTGATGCAACATATTGGATTTCTTTTTCTCCATGATTACCTATTTTTCCTTGTGTTGACCGTTTTCTTGCTCAAGGAAAGAAATGATAAATCTGGCCCTTTGCCAAATTGTCCATGAGATCTCTGATTTGGGAATACTTCTCTGTGATAACTTGTTGTAAGTTTGAAGGTTCAGCTACTGCCTCCAAGTAAACCAGTTCAAAATCATGTTTAATCAACTCCTCATCCTGTAAATGTGATCCTCGTTGTGCTGATGTAGAAGGCTTGGCCCTTTTCTCTACCTGAGAAGTAAACAAAAGCATTTTTCCTCTCTAATACATTTACTCACCTCAGGTCTAGGTGCCTTGGGAACTCCTGAAATTCGCTTGATGCCCATACCTCCATATGTTGTGCTAACGTGTCTTGATGATGACTTGATGAAGTAGTTTCATGCCACTGCAAAGCTGTTTCTATGAAGGTATCCCATTCCATGTTATTTTCTGCCAACTGATGGAGGACTACAACCTTTATCAAAATATGATGAAAAAGGCTTGGGTAATGTTCTTTACTTTTCATTTGCACCTTTTCATACATTTGGATAAGACTTCTACACAAGTAGTTGCACATGTTGAGAGGTTTTAGAGCTGTGAAATGCATTAGCAGCCTAATATGGTATCCATACAATTTGGAAAATATCCCCTCACAGGTGAAAAAATTCATTAAAACCTTCATCAGTGGCACATACTTCTCCAATAGGTATTTGAATGGAATGATGTGTGAGTGAGTCTCTCTGTAAGGTGATTTTAAGAAAGGTTTGTATTGCTCAAGATCTAGGCTCATTCCTTTGAACCAATACTCCCCATGATTAGGTATCCTTGTGGCAAGAGAGATGGCAGCTACTGAGAATGTAAATTCAATCCCTGCTATGATGGATTTTTCTCCCTTCAAATTGGTGGCAATCTAATTAGTGAGCTGCTCATGAAAACCTACTTCACCCACCCTTTGACAAAACCCTAGGAAACTGACATCTTCAAAGCATTATTTAATGAAAGGTGAAGAGTTGATTTCATTGTAGTTTGTAGGTTCATATCTTAGAATCCTCCCTCATTTATGATTTTTTCTCGTTTCTGATGGTGAAGAGTCTCCCTCCATTATGAAAACCCTAGATAACAGGAAAATGAAAAAAAAACAGTGAGGAATGAGTGAAACGGTGAAATGAGTTAGTTAGGGAAGGGAAATGGTGAAAGGGAAATTTTGGGAAATGGACAGGGGTTTTAGAAATACTTAGGAAGTTAAATGGAGAGAAATGAGCAAGAAAATTTAAAAAAGTCCTAGCTAGGGAAAATGCTCAATTTGATAGATAAGAGCTAGAATTTGTAGGAATGTGAGGTGAAATCAAGGGAAATGGTTTGTTTGGTGGATGAAATGGTGATTTGTATGTAAACAAAGGTCTAGGGATAACAATTTCTTGGGTTTGAATGTTCTAGCTGATCATTTGCAAGCTTTAAACCATGAAATTCATGCAAACCCTAGATGACTAAACTCACATCATTTCTTTGTTTTGCCAAAGGAAAAGAGGGAGTGAAATGAGTGTACTTACTTGCTAAATGGCTTAGAGAAGCAAGAAACTGGAATGAAATCTTAGATTTTTGATTTGGGTGATTTTCCGTGAGTTTTGGGATACTCTGCCCTGTGTGCAACACAGTTCACAGAAGCGCAACGCCTCTCCTAGAAACGTAGCGCCAACTTGAAACCCGATTTTGTAGGCCTTAAACTTATCCAAATTGGGAAATTGATAGCTAGTTGGAAATATTGAAGTTGGATACAAGATGGACTCATAAAGAATGTAATTTGGACACCCTAGTAGGGAGAAACAATTATTTTCCCAAGGTCAGTCCAAAAACGTAGGGTGTCTCTAACAAAAGTGCAGTGCCAACTTGCAGAGAACTTTTGGATGCCTTCCACTAATCCAAATCATGATCTGAAGGTATTATTGGAAATATTAGGATGTCTTGTTGTCCATAGAGTATTTAAGAATGTAAAATGGCCTCCCCAAGTCTGGCCTCCCCAAGTCTGAGAAAAATGAGTTTTCCTAAGGTCACTCCGAAAAAACAACATGCTTCTGAAAAATCACAATACCCGCTTGTAGAGAACTTTTGACTACCTTCTTGGAGGTGTTTTGGGCTGAAAGTGGTGTGGTTGGAAATATTATTATGTATTCTACACAATGGAGTCCTCAATAACTACCAACACTTGATCCAAATCCCTAAAAAAATATCTTGAAGTAAAACTATATAGAAGGCAACAACTATCCTGTAGCAAGTGTAGTTTGGGAATTTCTCTCCAATAATAACACCCATGCATAAAATGAAGGAGATTTTTGTTACTTGGACTATAACTGACAAAAACCTCTTTCATTTTTGTAAAATGCTTCTCCATTTCGACAGAAACATATTTTTAAGCAAAAATGTCCTTATGAGAAATGATGAGATGAGGTAGTGTACTGCAACATTGCCTTATTTGAAATAAAAAATTACCTTTACCTTTATTTTTCTTTCCCTAAGCTGCTAACTCTCTTTACCCACTAAATCACATGATGGACATGTTTTTGTTTTGAAATATGGTATCATAATGACACATGGAGTGAAACCCTAGACCATGACCTAAAATGAGGAATTTAACCATTTCATGACCCAAGACATTTAAATGAAGATATGATACCTCAAAGAAGACAATGACCATGATGTCTGATGAAGACCATGAGTAAGTGAAGGGAGAAAGAGTGACCTAGATATAATAGCCATTGACCAAATTTTTATTTGAAGATTCATTGAAATGACAAAAATTTGACTTGACACCCTAACAACACCTTGTAAGAGAATATTTGATCACTGGTGACAAGCTGAATTGGCTGACACTAACACAATGCAAGGTGAAAAAACTGGTTAGTGACACTCAAAGGAAAGTTCTTTCCATGGGTAAAAGGGTGTCAAGTTGCAGAGGCTAAGTGCTTGCAAGGTTGATTTCATAAAAGACATGGTAAAAAGGTGGCTTAAACATGAGTCTAAGTGAAGCCGACTTAAGGCCAAAAGGTACAAATGGTCAACATGCAATGCAACAGTACAACTTAACACAAATGAGCCTCTAGGGTATAAAGACAGAAAGATAATGAAGAAGAATAAGAATGAAGCTTCATCACAAAAGTCATGGCGGGACTAAAGAGGACTCCTGAGCCTAAGAACAAAAGTTCAACATGGGCGCCAAGTGAAAACACAATACTATTTAGGGCGCCCATGATAAGGTAGGATCTACCACACAAGTTATGACACTTATAAGTAATGAGAATGTTTTGCATCATATCCTGGTGGGGTCGATCCTGTTATCCCTTACAATTTCCTCGGTTGAGGAGGAGGTCGAGAAGGGTAACCTCAAACCACTTTCAGCTCAGTAGCTAGCCCTACTGAGCCAGAGAGGGATCTCTCTAAGTATCTATCAATGAATAGTAGTAAAGAACAAGGTTTTAGGCTAGATATGTAAGTTTGTTTGAATTTGTGAGAATTTAGGATTTGTTGGACTAGGGTTTAGAGCAAGTGATTAGGTCTAGGATTTAGTAGTGCAGAGACAAGTATGAAAGGAGCTAGGTATTAGTAGGCTATGGTGTACTTGGTATGTTTTTAAATGTAGCATATATAAGAAGGTTATGAAGAGACTAATAAACATAAGTAAATATGATTTCATTAGTCTTAGAAGAAAATTAACAGAACTATGAATTCCACATACATAGAGCTTGAAATTCAAGAACCATTTCTATATAAATGCAAGGAAACTCATAAGAAGATTATAAAGCATGTAAATATAGATGATAAAAACATTATAAAACTGATAGAAAGAATAACAAACACCATGGACTCACTAAACTAGAGTTCCTTAAAAATAGCTGCAACTGCTCTTGTATTAGCTGAAGAAAACATAAACATGTAAGCCTCTCCACAAAAGTCCAACCCTTCTCACTGAATGAGAAAACATACATATAGAATCAAAACAACCATTTCTACACCTTCAGGGGTTGAATCCTTAGGTGTTGGAACAGTTAGCAAGAAGCTCTGAACAAACCAATGGAGGTAAGAAGGTCAAACACAAAATCTTCTTTTAGACTTCAAATTGAGTTTTGCTACCTTTATGAGGATTTAATTAAACACTAAAACAACCTATCATGCCCATTAACTTCATAATTACATCATCAAGTCATTAAGATATCCAAATTACATCATTAAAACCAAATATGGCAAAATTTGCAGTGAAAAAGTTTGCTACAGGGAAATAAAACAGTGAAATGTTTCCATAAGCGTTGTGCCGACTTGCAAGCAGTTTTTGGAGTTTTTGGAAGTCTTTTGAAGGTCAAACCTGAAAAGTAAGAAAACGTTCAACTAGAATTTTGTGTCTAGTTTCTAGATAAACTTGATTGTTTGAAAATAAAGCATGGGAAGCCCTTCAAAAATCCATTCTCCCGAGGTTACTCTATAAGAACAACGCATGTTCTAGAATAGTGGCAGAAAGTGTCTTTTTCACTCCTTTTTAGCCTTTTTCTCTTCACCAGTTTGTTGACCTACTTACAAAAGTAGATTTTTGAGATCCTTAGGGCAAAAGATATCCAAGGATATAAATTTTTCATCATTTGGATATCTAAGATGAAAACTTAGCGCCAAGGCATTGCGCTTATAGAATTTTCTATGTTTTTTAAAACAGTAAAAAATGACCAAAATTTTGAAAATGACAAAATTTTCTCCAAATTTCTTCAAACTTGTTGAGTAGGGGTAAAATAGGATATGTTATGCCATGAGTGAGGCCTCAAAAAGTATCTCAAGGTTGTCTTTGTCTTTTTGGACAATTAGGTTTTTCTTGAGTTTTCTCTTTAACTGTTTGATCTTGACTTGAGATATTTTGTTCCTAGTGTAGTAGTGCATGGCCATATGCCTCTACAAGTTGTTGTTCCTATTGGCCTTCTTGAGGAGCTTCTCCAGCTATCCATTCACCTTATCAAGCCAATAAACTCTATCTTCATTGTTGTTTCTAGCGATTAGGTTATCTACCATAATCAGCTTCTTTGGTGGTTAAGTTTCTCTTTGTTGCTCAAAAGCTCTCTTGGTTGCTCTAGTCCTAGGTCTTCCTGTTGATTTGGGGTAGCATAAGATGTTCTCTAGCCATGAAATATGGTGGAGAGGTTTGGGCACATGATATATCCAATACCTAGAAAGAGTTTGGGTAGATTCTAAACAATTCAAGAGATATTAAAATAATTAATATTTTTAATGGAGTCCCCAAGTCTAAACTTAGGGAAAATAAAATATTAATGTGTATTAATAGAAACTATGTTAGAATGGTCCAAAAGACATGGATCGAGCCAGATCTAATATTATCCATTGATTAGGGACTTAATCTCGGTCGTTGATATGTCAAAAAGAAAAGTATAAGAGGAGGTTTGAGGGTCACTTGGAGAACACACTAGAGTGATCAGTCATTCTATTCTCTCGAGCGGGGTTTGCTAAGAGAGATAGAATTAGTGAACGGGAGTTGCAACTGAGGGGAATTGAGTATAGAGAGATAGAGAGGCAGAGATAGTGCTTGGAGAACAACACAGTAGCCGAGGAGAGTGAAACAGAGCTAGCTAGGGCTCACGCAGGGCCACGCAGAGGCAGTCGGGAGCTATGAAGAGCCTCGAAGAGGCCAACATTGTTGACGCAGAGGGCCAAAAGGCTAACACAGGGCCTCCTAAGGCTGATGCAGATCCATCCAGGGTGATGTAGGGCCAGTGCTCGGTAGAGAGGAGCTGACACAGTTTAGAGAGAGGCTGATGCTGGGGTTTCTAGGGCAGATTGGTGCTGAGTAGCTGCCGGAAGGATTATCCAGGAGATTTGTCAGAAAATGAGAGGTATTACTGCCAAGGAAATTCTCTGTTGGGTAGGCTAGTTTCAGCACCTAGATTGTACTCCGATATTTCTTAATAAGCAAACCCTCAGATAGCTGCACCGGTTTTCCCACATTGGGTTTTTTCCAAGAACATTAGTCCAAAAATAATGGTGTAATTGTTTCTATTTCCTTTAGCTATTGATCTATAATATGTTGAGCATGCACTAGTGTTTATTTTCAATATTTACGTTGTATATAACTTGTTAAGTAAAATAACAAGTAGGTAGGAATAAATCAGATAAAGTGCATGGAGGGTTTCTAACTAAGTAGACTTAGAAACTTCAACAAGGTATCGAAGCGTGATTGCAGATCATAGGAGGACTAAGGATGTCATCCGAGTGAAGCAATAGTAGCAGAAAACAGTTATCTTGAGGTGACAAAAGCTGTTTCATGCAGTGCTTGCATCATCAAGGGTGAGCTGGGAAGAGGTAACATAGAGGCTAAGGAAGGCAAAGGGAGCCTCATGCAAAAGCTGGGATGGCTGACGCAGTTGGATGAGGAGGCCGGGTTGCTGGTGTTAGGATTACGCAGAGCCTAGGAGCTCTCGCCTTCAGGTTGTTGGGTTTAGAAGGCTATGGGAATATTGCAGAGTGGAGTTGGTGAGGATCTGTAGTCAGAACAATACTTGACAGAGCAAGGCCAAGAAGAGGGAGTTGCTACTGAGGGTTTCTAGCTGAGGAACCTGGATTAGTGGTGCAGTTACACAAGATGATTAGAGTAGGGAGCATCTCGACAGCAACAGATTGATTTCCAGGAGGGAAATCAGGACTCAGAGGGAGTCCAGAAGCGAACTTCCAGACGAGAAGTAGAGACTCAGAGGAGTCGAACAGAGAACTTCCAGGAGGGTAGTAGAAGAGCATCATGGCACTACATGGAGTAAGAGACCAGGATAGACTGGACAAAGTGTCGAAATTCACAGTTTGGAAGGCCAGAATCTTATCCGTACTTGATAGGAATCGTGTCAAGAACTTTGCCTTGAAGGTAATAGCTATCCTAGTCGACCCCAATGATAACGAAAAGTATGAGGAGGCATTAGAGAGGGCCAAGAGCATCATCCTTGACGGGGTCAAGGATAATGCAGTACCACACATTTCCGAGAAGGAAACAACATATGAGATGTGGGAGGCCCTTGAGAAATTATACTAGCATACTTCTGTGCAGAGAATAATGTTACTAGAGAATTAGTTGAGGTCGTATTAGATGATGAAGGGAGGACCGATTGACACCTTCCTTGGAAGAATAATGAGATTAGAGATCAATTGACTACTATAGGAGCCATGTCGGATTAGTAATTGATGGTGAGGACAACCCTGAATTCTGTCTCAGAAGACTGGGAGGTATTTGTGACACTTCCACCTTGGGACGAGATGTGGGTTTCTCTTTGCCGAGAAGAGATCAGACGACAGTCGAAGATGGGTAGCAACAGCAAGGGGATCAAAGTCAAGTAGGAGGAGGAAGATGTTTCCCTAACATTTGATGGAAAGAAGGAGAAGTGGAAGAAGAACGGCCTCTTCAAGATCAAGTGCTTCCACTGTGGTCTAAGGAAGAAGGGTAAGAGAGAGTCTTATGAGGCTAAGGCAACACTAGCAAGGGTAGAGAAGGAATTTTTTTATAGATGATGATTGTGCGATGAGTGCACACGCAGCACTTGAGCAGAAGTGGGGAGACATCAAGCTGTAGTTAGGTGGACTACAAGCGATGAGGGGCAGGATCCTCGAGGTACCCAACCTCTTGGATTAGACCTTGCTATGGGAGCCTCGAAGAGGAGTAGCAGGACTAGTTGAGTCGGGTAGAGACAGATGCAGATGAAGCAAAAGAGGGAGCTATAGTGTAGGAGTCTCGAGATAGCATGAGGCTAGTAGGTTGTAGTAGTGCGAGAGGCTTAGGAGTGTTGCACCAGTGTAGGATGGCACATAGAGATGTGCAATGGTGCGAGATGCAGGGAGATGTTGTAGCAGCGCAAAGGGCAGAGAGGGAGCACTTGTCAGTGGCAGAGGGAGCTTCAAGATTAGTGGGTGTCTCTAGCCCAATAGGGAGGTTAGATTGTGTTATCAGTTACTTACTTCTCAGTAATTGAGTTGCAATGCAGCAGTGGGCATCACGATGCAACATGATGAGAGTAGGTGCAGTGCGGATGCAGTGCTAGGAGAAAGGACCAGCAATAGCATAGATGCAGAGGGAGCTGTTGTACAGATGTAGCAATGGTAGTGGAAAAACCATGGGTAGTAGTACATGATGTAGCAGTGCCGAGGATGGTGGGCAGCAGGCCTAGCATCAACACAGGGACCGATGCCAGTTGATCAGAGTAATACTTAGTGGGGAGTATTGCTAGAGCACAGTCCTCGCTAAGGGGGAGTGTTGATTTGGGGTAGCATTGGATGTGCTCTAGCCACGAATTTTGGTGGGGAGGTTGGGGCACATGAGATATCCAATACCCAAAAAGGGTTTGGGAAGATTCTAAACAGTTTAGGAGATATTAAAATAATTAATATTTTTAATGGAGTCCCTAAGTCTAAACTTAGGGAAAATAAAATATTAATGTGTATTAATATGAAACTGTGTTAGAATGGTCCAAAAGACATGGATCAAGCCAGATCTAATATTAGCCATTGATTAGGGACTTAATATCAACCGTTGATATGTCAATAGGAAAAGTATAAGAGGAGGCTTGAGGGTCACTTGGAGAACACACTAGAAGGATCAATCATTATATTCTCTAGAGTGGGGTTTTCTAAGAGAGATATAATTAGTGATCGGGAGTTGCAATTGAGGGGCATTGAGTATACAGAGACAGAGAGGTAGAGATAGTTCCTGGAGAACAATGCAGTAGCTGTGGAGAGTGACACAGAGCCAACCAAGGCTCATGCAGGGCCACACAGAGGCAGCGGGGAGCTGCGCAGAGCCTCAAAGAGGTCAATGTTGCTAACGGAGAGGGCCAGAGGGCTGATGTAGGGCCTTCTAAGGCTAACATAGACCCGTCTGGGGTGACGCGGGGCCAACGCTGGGTAGAGAGGGGCTGACACAGTCTAGAGAGAGGCTAACATTGGGGTTTCTTGGGCAGATTAGTGCTGAGTAGTTGCGGGAAGGATTATTCGGGGTTTTAGCTTGGAGATTTGTTAGAAACTGAGAGGTATTACTGCCAAGGAAATTCTCTATTGGGTAGTCCAGTTTTGGCACCCAGATTGTACTCTAATATTGCTTAATAAGAAAACCCTCAGATAGCTGCACCTGTTTTCTCACATTGGGTTTTTTCCGGGGACATTTGTCCAAAAATAATGGTGTCATATGGTGTGATTGTTTCTATATCCTTTAGTTGTTGATTTGTAATATGTTGAGCATGCACTAATGTTTATTTTCAGTATTTACATTGTAAATAACTTGTTAAGTAAAATAACAAGTAGGTAATAATAAATCAGATAAAGTGCATGGAGGGTTTCTAACTAAGTAGACTTAGAAACTTCAACACTTCTTAATGAAACTTGTTTGCCTTTACCTTTGGACACTTCCATTTTATCCAATGCCTTTCCCTTTGTATCTTCCTTCTTTGAGACTGCTGCCTTCTTGTCGAGCATCATATGGTTCACCTTCAGTTGCATGTTCTCTTGTTGTAGGCATGATATTAAAGCATTTTCATCTATCAATTTTCCCTCCAAGTTCTTGATTTTAGCCTCCTTTACCCTGATTATCTGATCTTTGATTCTACCCTCTTGTTCTTTCTATTTTTCTATCACATGTGTGTCCGGATGAGAGGATTCTTCATGCTATGAGGAGACTGCTTCTTTACCTATTGTCGGCTTGGCCCCTTCAACTATCTCTTGAGAAAACACAAGCCTATCACCTCTAGAGTAGGTTTGAGACCCTTCTAACCCGCCCTTTCTCTTAGCTGACTTGCTTGAAGAAGTGATCTCTTGTTGCATAGGTGAAAATTTAGACATGGTTTTATCAAGAAACCTAGTTGAAGAATATGAAGGAAATGCTAACTTAGCAAAATAGTCCCAAGACACATCTGCTTGTGTAATTTGATGACAAACTAGCACTTTGACTAGGCTGTGATGAGACAAACTAGAATGATGTTTCTCCCCTTGTGATTGCACCTTCTTTGCCATTTTGACCAAACTCTTATACAAAAAATAGGACAAGTTTACTTGCTGTACACCGGTGAAATGCATGAGAAGTTTCATGTGGTACTTGTAAATCCTAGAAAACCTGCCTTCACATGTGAAATACCTCATGATCATCTTCGTGAGAGGGGTGTACTTATCCAACAAATGTCTAAATGGAAAATTATAGGATGGAGCTGCCTGGTACTGTGGTTTTAGGTACATTTTATAGCTTTGAAGGTCAAGCTCTTGCCCTTTGAATTAGTTCTCTCCAAAGTTTGAAATCCCTGTAGCTGAGGAGGCAAGCTGGTTTGACACAATAATTTGAAACCCTTCTATGGTAGCTTTGTCATCTTGCAGCTTGGTGGCAAAGGCACTAGTTAGTTGGTCATGATATTTTAGCTCTTCAAGGTTTTGACAAAACTTAAGGCAACCAACATCTTCAAACGATTTCATGACAAAGGGAGAAGATAAAACCTCATGATTTAATGTGGGCTCATGTATAATGACATGCCCTCCTCTATGCTTCTTTTTATCTAAAGTTTCAAAATCCATTTTGTCCCTTAGCTCTTAGGATGACAAACTAGGGTTTGACTACGTGAAAACAGGGGATTTTGAAGGGCTATGTGAGAGTTTAGGAAGAAGGGTATGGGAAAGTGGGAAAATTCTGAGAAAATTTTGGAAGTAGAGGGGAAGTTTAGGAATCTAGGGAAACCAAAATTATCATATTTGAGTGAGTGGAAGGCTTCCTAAACCCTAAAACATAGTCCTACAATGAAAAAGAGTGAAAATTTGCTAGGGTTTGGGTGGAAATGGTGGAATTTAGGAGTGGGTTCGATGAGAGGTATGTAGGTAAGTATTTTTGAGGTAGATAATGGTGTGAGAGCACAAATATATGAGTTTGATCAACAATTTGACAAGGGAAAAGTGAAACTCTTGTAAACTGCCTTAAAAAACCCTAGGAAAAAGAGCTAGGACACAACAAGCTTAAGTAAAGAAAACCAAAAGAGTATAAACCCTAAGGCAAGACCACTAACCTATTTCATATGGAGATAAGAGTCACCATGAAGAAGTAATCAACTGTATAAGGCCCACTCCTTGGAGAAACGATGAAGCAACAAATAGGGAATGCGTAGCAAACGCAGAGTGTTTGTGTAGCACAGGTTTCAGAACTTGGTTTGGGTGAAAATAAACCTTATTGGCATGGAATACTTACCTCACTAGAGTGATGTGGAGAGCTGAATTTAATAATGAGCAAGTGGAGAATGAAAAGAGTGAATGGTGAGCTTTTATACATGAGAGAAATTGATTTTTCTGTGTAGAACAATAGTGGACCCACCAATAATTCTCATTTGGACTTTCAAACTTTGTTTTTTTGTGTTTTCACAATTATATTTCATTTGAGAAAATGAAATAAAACATAGCTTTTCAAACCTTGGTGACCCAACTAAATCCAACTCTTCTTTTTGACATGAATCTGAAAGGTGTAGACACTGATTTTCCAGAATTCATCTACTGACCTAGTGGTGAGCTAGTGATGACTTATTTGTGACCCATTTAATGGATTATGAACCAAGATGACAATGGGAATTTAATAATGATGAGATGCCTTAACCAAGGTGGTGAATTTTTCCATGGTACTGAAAAGACTAGTGTAAATTTAATTTCATAACAGGTGACCAAGTTTGATTGAAAAAACTTTTTGAAACTAAAATTTGACTAGAAACCCTAAAAAAATCTATGTAAAAGTACATTTGAACACCGATGAAAGGATGCAAAAAATGAAACTAACATTGGCTCTTGTTGGGGATGGAAAATCCTTGGAGGTGTGAATAACACCATAGACTAGGTAGCCTTATCCATTAGGCAATGGAATCAAAATGCCAAAGACTAGACTCAAATTGAAATTTGACTGACTTATTGACTTGGACAAACTGAACTGACTTGACCTCAAAAAAAATGAAATCAGTAACTAATCAAAGCAGCCTTATGGCCTTCACCTTGGGCTTCAAACTCCTATTATAGCCACTTAGATATTGGAACTATGGTGATGAAATTTTAGAACTTTTTAAAGCATGGTAGTGCTTGAGAAGCCTACCATTGATCGCTCCTCCTGAATAATATTCTCCATTAATCTACTCCAATAGGAAATAATTCTTCCCTCTAAAAGAAGAAATTCTATAAGGTCCCTTCCACAATTTTTCAAATTTGCCATGTTTTCCTTTTTCTTCATTTCTAGCATCCCACCGAAGAAATACATCTCCCAAATTGAAATTGTCTTATTTTGACTTGCGGTCATAGATCTTCTTGATCCTTTCCTAAAGTTTAGAAGTGTTTTTAAAGACTTCCTTCCTTGTTAGCTGTAAATGGATCATTTGATTTATCCTTCGTTGCATATCATTTGTTTCACTGTCCACTTCTTGCAGAATTTTCATAACCGGAACAACAAGAGATGAAAGAAAAACTGTATCAACCCCGTACACCAACTGAAAAGGAGACATACATATTGATTTCTTAGTGCTAACTCTGTCTGCCCATAAGGCATTAATGATATTTTTATGCCAGTTCTTCTTGTTCACTTCTAAAACCTTCTTGATAATGTTAACCAAATATTTGTTGGAAGATTCAGCCAGAACATTCCCCTGTGGATGATAAGCAGTGGAATGCCCTAATACAATATGGTACTTAGCACAAAACTCTACCATCCTTTTTGACTTGAAGGAAACAACATTATTAGTAATTATTTTCTATAGGCAATCAAATCTAGACAAGATATTAGACTCAATAAATTGAATGATAAGAGAATTAGTTGCTTGCCTGATTGGGATTGCCTCAATCCATTTTGTGAAGTAGTCTGTGGCTGTCAAAATCCATTTATGTTGTGTTGATGATGAAGGATGGATCTCATCAATGAAGTCAAGACCCCACTACTAAAAAGGAGCTGAAATTGAGATGGGCTGCAAGGGTAATGAAAAATGTTTTCTCTTTCCTTGGAAAATCTGACCTTCATGACAGCTCATTAATATTTTATATACATCAGAAAAAGATTAGGCCAATAGAAGCCAATTCCCAAGATCTCGTTTTGTATAGTCTTCCAAAATTGATGACCACCCCAGTCTTCTTTGTGAAAATCTTTCATCACATCCTTAGCTTCATTTTCTACCAAACAATTCAACAGTATGCCACCAGGGTCTTTCCAATATAAAACACCATCAATAATACAATACTTTGAAGCTTTCAATTTCAAGGATCTAGCTTTACCTTTGGGAACATCCGGTGGAGGATTTAAATGCTGCAAGACATAGACAATGTTAGAATACCATGGAGAGGAGAGGAACATGTTGGACACCTGTAAGTATAGGTCTTCTTCCTCTTCTTCTTCAGAAAGTGCTCCAATCAAATTAATGTCTAGTTCATGTAGATTAGATTCAGCCATAAGCTTGGTCAAACCTTGTCCCTTGATGAGCTTTGTAGGCTTTATCTCCAAATCATACTCCAACATGGCTACAATCAATTTTCCCCTTCTACCTTTAGGATCTATTTGCACAAGAATTTCTTTCACCATTGTTGTAGGAACATAAGCAATGGTGTGAGAATGCAAAATATAAACTCGAAAATCTTTGAGAGATTTCACTAAAGCCAACGCCTACTTCTCAATGGTGTTGTATTTTAGTGTTGCATATCATATAGTGCGACTGAAGAATTCTATGGTCTGCTCATTTTTTTATCTTTATTTTGCATTAGGATTGTTGCTAATGTATGCTCAGAGGAAAATGAAAGATAATAAAATCTGAAGTATAATTTCGACTAATCAAAATTGGAGTAGTAGACAATGAAAAATTTACAACATGAAATGATTTCTTAGCCTCTAAAGACCACTTTACCTCATGATCCTTCTTCAACATGTCTATCATCTCTTTCAAATGTTCAACCATATTGGGGATGAATCTTCTCAAAAAATTGATTTTTCCGTTAAAAGACTGAATCTCTTTCTTGTTCCTTGGGAAATCTATTTGTTGAATGGCTTTCACTCTTGAAGGATCAATGCGAATTCCATCCTTAGAGATGATGTGTCCCAACAACTTACCTTCTTCCATGGTGAATAAAATCTTCTTTAGGTTGAGTGAGATACCAAATTTTATGCATTTCTGAAAAATAACTCTCAAATGATGTAAATGATCTTCAACAGATTTCGAAGACACCGTGAGATCATCTAAATAAATAACTAGAAATACATCTTTTTCATTGGCGAAATCTATGTCCATAGCCCGCTGAAAAGTCGCTCCTTCATTCTTTAATCCAAATGGCATCTTGGCATACATGAAAGTACCCCATGGTGGCGTGAAGGTTTTTTTCAGCTGATCATATTTATGCACTAAAATCTGATTATACCCAGAATATCCATCAAGCAATGACATCCTGGAGGACCCAACTACCCTCTAAAGTATATGATCTATATTTGGCAGGGGATATTGTCCTTCAAGGATACTTTGTTTAAATTTTTGAAATGAATGTAAAGACGAATCTCCCCGGTCTTCTTTCTTACTAGCACTACATTAGACATCCATTCATAAAATCGAATAGGAACTATGATACCAGATTTATAAAGCCTATTTACCTCTTTTTCATTTGATGGAAGAAGCTTCGGATTAATCCTACTCAGTTTCTGGTGAAATGGATTTTGATTAGGCTTGATCAGAATGGTGTGCTGAATGATGCTTTTGTCATAAAAATTCCGATCTGAATATTCCTAAGAAAATACATTAGAAAATTTTGTCATTAAATCTATGTACTTACTTTTCATATCAAGAGATAATGATTTTGACAATTTGACCATCTTATGCTTGTCAACTACACCAATGTTTACATCTTCAACTCCTTTTTCTGTGGGAACCATGGTGGGATTTTTGGAAACATCATCCCGATCAACAACTCTTCCAAGGGTACAAGACCTCTTAGAATGTTGTTTTCATTCAGATGTAATATTTCTATCTTCGTTTCTTTAAAATCTAGATCATTCACATTGTATGTGTCATGAATGCGAGAATTCTAAAATTCTCCTTCTAATTGCAGAAAATTGTCGATTTGTTTATCATCCCAAAACACTTGCAAAAATCTCATATTATATGGGATAGCTGGGTGATGTTTGACATGGATAGAGTACTTCTGATTAGAGTGAATATGAATCTTCACCATACTAGTTGCAGTAGCAAGAGAATCAACTATAACATTATGAGTTCTAGGAATAAGAGACAAAGTATATTCTAGAAAAGTTTTAAGGATGTCAATGACAACATTGCGATAAGCTCTCATTCTTGGATGCTTGGCCTGGTATTACCCTTTCACTTGTTTTATTACCAACTCAGAGTTGCCATAATTTTTTTTTTCCTTTTATCCCAACTTTTTCATAATTTTGAGGCTAACAACCAATGCCTCATACTCCGCCTCATTGTTTGAGCATTCAAAAGCTAACTTATAAGAAGTCATTCTTACATTGCGTGGGATTTTACATGAATGATGCAATGGAACATGGATCCAAACACCAATCCCAGCTCCTTCTCTTCCCAATGCACCGTCAAACTCCATGGTCCAAAGACCATTTTCTTTATTCAGAAAAAAGGATTTCTGAAGGCTGAACTATTTGATCTTTTGGAGGATGGCTTGCTGTCTCAACACACTCTGTTTTCTGCACTAGTTCAACAATCTGTTCAAGAGGGTTCACTGGCTACAAACACTATTCATCCATCTCTTTCCCTTTAGCAATGATAACTTTATGCATGTTGCTTACAACCCTTGGAACTTCTAAAATATCTACAAGCTAACTTACATCATCAACTGAATTCATATCGCTATATAAAATGAAAGAATAAAGATCAATATGGACACCATTTATAGGATGATTGATTGGCTTTCCTTACTATTGATCATGAATTTCATCTTCTTTACCCGATAGATTTTTTTGAGCTGCCCAAATACTGGGATAGTGGCATATGAAAAGTCATGCTATAAAGTTCCTTTCAGTTTTGTTCCCCAAGATCTTGAAAGTAACATACCAAACCTAGGAGAGATATTAGCAACCACTACATCCATAAGCACATTCTTGGCCAGAATTTGGTCTAAGGACACTACCAAGTCTTTAATGAGGCCAAGACATTTCACTCTACCTGAATCAAAGAATAGAGGTCATGATAAGGTCGGGTGATACTTAGTCCTAGTTTGTCCATGATGACTTTGGGCATAAGATTATGTGAGGCACCAGAATCTAACATGGCGTTATGGAGGATAAAGTCATGAAGTTTGAGATTGAGTTAAAAAGGTGGAATTTCACTATCTTCAGGACTTCCTTCCAAGGCTGGACCAAAACGAATTGTTGGCTCATCATCAACCACATTCACATTATCTGACATTTGGTCAACCTAATCTGAAACTTATATTTATCATTCTTCACTAATTCAGTGAGAGGAATTGAAACTTTCAACTTAGAAATTTCATTTTCTAAACTAAAAAGATTAGATTTCTTTTTTACCTCCTTTGTAGTGATATCCTTATTTTCAATCTGCCCTTTAGCTTGAGATTCCTTCTTGTGACTTTCACTTTGAAAATCCTTGTCCTTTCTCACATTGCTGGTAGATGCCTCATTTGTTTTGTCACGACTTAGTATGACAATTTATTTTTCTTTGTTATGATTTGGAGGAGTTGATTCTTTGATTGGAGTGTCTTTCTTTAGATTTTGCCTCTTTTGGTTCAATGTAATAGGTACATTTCTGTTCCTCAAGTTGTACTACTTTTGCAGATGACTAAGAGCATTATGATATCCTCTTTGGTATTCTTTAGTTTGAACAACCAATAGATTGTCACTTGCAAGTACAAGTTGATGATCACTTGGTATGAAAGAATCATCAGAAAAATTTTCTTCTTCTGTCAAAAAGGTAGGTAGCTCATCTTCTTCAAAGAATTGACTTGCTTCTACAATATCTTCTTCATCTTCTTCCTAGACTTTAGTATAATTTTGCTGAAATGGAGGTCTTAATTGACCTTGAGGATCTTGATTTCGCTGCTCTTTCTATCTATTTCTGAACCACTATTGTTGTTGGCCACGAAAGTTCGGATTCCTCTCTGAAGGCTCTGCTTATTGATTAGTTATGGATATTCTATCCATCATTCTCTCCTTGGTTTTGATCAGAGTGTCAATATTTACATATGAAGATGATGAAGGTTATTCTTTAAAAACAACTTTCTTTTCGAACCTCTCACGCTTTGATTTAGACTTCTTGATGAGAAAATTGGCTTCGACACTTATTGCATTTCGTTGCATTTCTTCAAGAGCTGCAGGATCTCTCTCTATGAGCTGATATCCCATATCTGGGTCGAAAGCATCAGGATAATGAAGAAGTGCAATACTAGGTGGAGGCTTCATATCATCAGGAATATAATTATATACTATATTGAATCTTGCTATGAACCCTTGGACTATCTCATTTGGATTTGTTTTTATTGAGTTATACTCAGCCAACATCTACAATGGATTCTTCTTCTCTTGCCAACGAGCTAGGAACAACGCAATCGACCTTTGTGAGTTATTGACAAAATTAGTAGCTAGGCCACGAAACCACTTATTTACATCTATTGAAAATCTCTGAGCTATGATTCTCATCTTAGCATCATCCTCATCAATTTTTTCCAGATCAATAAAATCTATCAATTTATCAACATAATGCTGGGATGTGATTTCTAAAATCCCATCAAATAGAAGAAGTCTTTGACCATAGTTCTAAGGTAAAGCAACAAGTTGAGTAGGTAGTATGAGAGGCGCAAATCGTGCCATGACTGCTGGATGCAGTGGAGGTACTATAATGGGATGTGTAGGTAAAGATGATGACACTGATGGAGGTGGTGGAAGAAAGGATGAGGTGGATGATGTACTTGGATATGTAATAGAGGTACTTGGGGGTGTAGTGAAGGATGAGAAAACAATTAAGTGTTCAAGCTGATACTGAATGTAGGCCTTTTTAGTAGTGATTTGGAGCTGGTCAGCAAGACTTTGAAGTTTGTCAAAATTCAACCATAACTCATGATCAATTCTAGCAGATAGAGATTTTGAAGAACAAGAATGAGATTAAAATTAAATAGTTTCAAATATTACTTTAGAAATGCAAGACTCAGATCTTGACCTTGAGAGAGACAACTCTAACTGAGTATCAAAAGGAAGCTTCTCAAAAGCAAATAGATTTTTGGGTAGTGTTGGTCGGATAAATCGTTCTTGCGGACAAGACCGATCTCCCTAGTATCAATAGATATCTAGCAACAAGCAGGACAAGAAAATCTACCTTTCTCTAAACATATTGCGATTCATTAATAAAAACTAAAGAGGTGTTTTAGAACCTACCTTAAGTCCAATGCTAGTTTGTGGCAGCCATGCTCCAACAGCTCCAAAAGAGTTTCCTTTTAAGAACATGTAATCACAAACAAGCACACATCAAATAACACTTGCATAGCTAATATAATAAATCATGTTCATCATGGTGATCAAGGAATCCATGAAATATACCATAAAACACAACTTATTGAGAAAAATAAACTTGATTGTATTAACTTTGAAATAGAAGAACTTTACAACCTTTGGTGCCTTGATGCTGTACAAGCTCTTCCCAGGGTCCAAACAGGAATCTCCTCTACTTTGACAAGCCTTACTCTCTTCCAAATGAGATCAAAAGGTATGTAATCTCTCCTCTCAAAAGCTCAATTAGGAAGACTAAGTTCCAGCAACATTTACCCTAAAAAATATTTTTCTTTCAACCTCCCAAGTAACCAGCGCAATGCTTCATTTTTAGTGCAAAGGAAGGAGGTTACAGGTCCACCATTGAAGGGATAGAGTCCTCCTTCAAAGGGATAAGCTCCTCACATCAAGGCGTTAGCTCCTTAAGGTATGGGATGCATGAACCCTTAAGGAGTGAACTTGCCATCACAAGATTCCCTCTAGAAGCTTCCAGAAATGAATCAAAGTGAGTTTTTAAGAATGTACTTGCACATTTTAAACTTTTATAGGGGTCTGCACCCATAACACAGAGACAAAGCGGTCAGGTGCGCAGGGGATATGAAAAATAGGTGTAGTACCGCAGGTAATGCTAAGAGAAAGTGCAGAACCAAAGTTTTAGAGATTTTTAAGGTCTTTCTCTTATTTTCAAGGCTTGATATGAAGAATTGAGGTTTAATACTTGCAAAGGAGGAAGGTATGAGTGGTGATAGACTCACATTGATTGCAGAATGTCAAAGTGACAATTTTTGTGCAACATATTTCCCCCCTAAAGTGCGAAGTCTGTAATAGATGAGATGGTTTTTGTCATCTAAGAAGAGTGAAGTACTTTATCATTTCAAGGATCTTCCTGTGGATGCCCCGATCAGAACCTGTAAAAACATTCAATGCAAAATATATATATGAACATATCATCGCTGAGGTAGGCATTCCCATACTCAGATCAAAACTGACTAGAAAACTATCTAAACTGATCTGATACATGAATGATTTTGTAATACATCACAAGTATAGACATATGTAGACATGGTATGGGCGCAGCCATATGTTTATGAATAGTCCACTATATAATGAATAACAAACTCCTCGCAGCCTGGATGGTGGAAACTAGATCCAGGGTCTTGAT
The DNA here is from genome assembly GCA_000404065.3 of Pinus taeda. Taxonomy (NCBI): domain Eukaryota; kingdom Viridiplantae; phylum Streptophyta; class Pinopsida; order Pinales; family Pinaceae; genus Pinus; species Pinus taeda. The sequence continues at coordinate 28,131 of APFE030938379.1, forward strand.
TTCTGCTTCCCAAACTAGTACGATTTTGTCCATGTGAATGAATGTGTCGAAGTCGAACATGGTAAAAACCACTTGATTACCAGTCAATGATGTGAATTGTTAACAAGTGTGAGAGAAACCACCAGTAATGTCAATGGCCCTCAAAGTACTCAGTACAATCCATGAAATGTGAATAAATGAGTCGATGTCGAACACCTCACAGAATCCTTTGATCGAAGGTCAATGATGCAACCTGTCGTCAAAGGCGAGAAACCTGCCATTGAGGCATGCAGATTCCAAGGCACTGATGATTTCTAGATTATCTTTCTAGATAATGAGTTGGAGTCGATAGAAAGCAATCCGTCGTAGGCAAGCCCAGAAAACGAAATCATAGACCAAGTTTTGAAGAAATATATTTGGCAAGGACTAACTTAGGGATGCTCAAAATGGATGACATATATTTTGCAAATGAATGGTTTATTTGAACTGACCTCTTGAATACATAACGCCACTTCAGATGGTTTGGTGACAATTGACCCAAAGTTAATACCTAGAAACCGGCTGAAGACTTTCAATATGGTTTGATTAACTGTTATGCAACGGATTTCCCAACCCAGGTGAACAAAAAGTGTTGTGTTCAAGAGTGGTTAACTGATTTTCTAAACACAAAGTATAACAAACGGGTTCATTTTCCTCTCTTTTCCCCCACCATTTCTGGCAAGTACCTCTTTATTTTTGACAAGCTTGAGGAGGATAACATTTTATTTATTATAAGATCATCCTTTACTGTTAAATTTTAAAGAGTCTAGTATAGGAGAAACTCGGTGTTTTTCAATTTTAGGGAGTCAGAAGAAAAACTTAAGAAAACTCCATGGTTGTCCTTTTTTGTAAATTTGTGTCCCCCAAGCCCAAAAAAGTATAAAATAATACTTGAGAGAACTGCTTGATCATGACGATCAAGGAGTACTTTTCATAATTAGTGCCTTCAATATGAAAAAGTAAAAAAGCGATCAAAAACACGTCGCTTTATTACCAATATCAAACTTGAAACGAAAAAAGTCTGACAATATTTTCATGTTTATATGGTTAGAAAAGCGTTGTAAGTGGACCGTCCTTTTAATTCCATTTTAACGAGTTTAGAAAGAAAAACTCGGCAATCTTTTCATATTTTACGAGTTAGAAAAGAGCTTAAAGAGGACTCCTCCTAGAGGAACGAGTGGTATAAAGGGTAGCAACTGGTTCTGCAATGGTGGAACTACTCAAAACATGTCATGGTCAGGAGGCTGGCTAACAAAACCACTCATAACTGCGGTCCCTCAGGAAAGGAAAACAAGCAAGTGAAAGCATATAATCAGCCAAAGAGATGGTGGCAATGGAATGAAAACAACCAAGGCTTATCTAACAAAATTTAGCGGATAAAAATGGCAATAACGAGATGCAAAATAGGTATGGGTTCATTTTTACACAAGCTTGAACCATAAAGAACTTTGCTTTTATTCGGTTTCATGTTTATACAAGCTTGAAATGAAAAACTATGCTTGTTATAAGTTCGCATGCCCCCAGCTTAATGACGCAAATTAAGGTGCATGCCCCCCAAGCTTCATTGCATTCAACCAGGTGGATGAAATGAAGGTTTAATTGAAAAGACTCGACTCGAAAAGGGAGGTGTTTCATTTTGAGGTTGACACAGGAAAAGAACTATCCTCAAAAACCTTGTTTCATTTTTTAAACGAGCTTGACACAAGACAAGTAACTATGCTCTAAAATCCTTGATTCATTTTTTAATGAGCTTGACACAAGACGAGGAACTATGTTCAAGAATCCTTGTTTCATTTTTTAACGAGCTTGACACAAGACAAAGAACTATGCTCCAAACTCCTTGTTTCATTTTTTAACAAGCTTGACACAAGACCAGGAACTATGCTCTAAAATCCTTGATTCATTTTTTAACGAGGTTGACACAAGACCAGGAACTATGCTCTCAACATCCAATTTCATTTTTTAACAAGGTTGAGACGGGAAAAAACTATCCTTGCGTCTTAGTTTCATTTTTTAATGAGGTTGAGACAGGAAGAAACTATCCTCGCAGCATACAGTTTCATTTTTTAACGAGGTTGACACAAGAAAAGAACTATCCTCACATCCTAGTTTCATTTTTTAACGAGGTTTGAGACAGGAAGAAACTATCCTCGCATCATCCAGTTTCATTTTTTAACAAGGTTGACACAGGAAAAGAACTATTCTCACAACCTAGTTTCATTTTTTAACAAGGTTGAGACAGGAAGAAATTATCCTCGCAGCATCTAGGTTCATTTTTTAACGAGGTTGACACAGGAAAAGAACTATCCTCACATCCTAGTTTCATTTTTTAACGAGGTTGAGACCAAAAGAAACTATCCTCACGATTGGTTAGGAATCAGAAAACGAATGTACAACTTGATATGCAATTTCAAAGGGACTCATAGGCATTGCGCCATGAAATGAATCCACCTCAGAATCAAAAGGTACGATTCGAGGATCATCAATTATGTTCCATGAAATCATATGAATATTTGCAAGTGAAGGCGATACGTTAGGAGGAGGGAAGGAAAAAGTTCCTAGTAAAACAGAATCTTTAATCAAACCTACTTCAACATCTTGGTAAGGGATAGTCATTTTACCGACATGCTGAACACTATCAGTAGAGGCTGGGTCGGATGAGAAATAACTTAGCTGGTCTATTGTAACGATCTTTCTGTTATGAGGAAACTTAACAAGTCGAAAGACCGTTGAAACAATATCAGTCATAGCATACGACCAACTGCGACCCAAGAGAAGGTTGTAATCTAGAGGGGCATCAACCACTTCCACATCTAGATTTACAGTTTTGCCGTCTACCCCTATAGGTAAATCTTCCAAAATACCAAAAGGATGGAACCCTCGGCCATCAAAAGCCTTTAGAATCGTCGAGGACTGATTGAGTGTTGGAGAGCCAAGCGATCTCCAACACTGGATTGACATAATACATGTAGAAGCTCCCTCATCAATCATAGTCCGAAAGCAAGGTCTGTTTTTGACTAGCATTGGAATCTGGAAATCCATTTGGTGAGGGAGGTGAGGTGTACTATTCTCTAAATCGAAGATTATAAGGTTCGAATCCTGAATATCGACAGATCCTATAGTAGACAATATTAATTTACGTTGTGCTGGGCATGATTGCAGCACTTCCAAAACCGACATTATTGAAGGGGCAATCACCAAGTTTTCAACAATGTTATAATCCTGAGTAGCTCTTGTAGCTGATTTCCGAAATATACCTTTAGCAGGTAGTTTGGTTACTAAGTCTGGGTTGGGTTTCCCGATCTGAGGTGGATCGGAAACAAGAGGAGTTGAAGTTGATGGGTTTGAATTAGAAAATTCTGGCTCTTTACCATCAACACGATTATTACTACTATAATCTTGCGATCGCGTCACAATATTGACATGAGACATCATCATGATGGGTTCTTCTAAGGTATTGCAGGAAGAAGTATCCGCGTTACTATCTTGAGTAGGAGAAGGATCCTTCAAGACAGTAGTCGTTTGAGAATCTTTAACAAATTTTGAAAACTCTGCTCGATATGGGCATTCTTTAGTAAAATGATCCTCGTCGCAGATGAAACAAGGATAGCAAGGTTTCTGTTTTTTGTCAACAAATTCATTTTTATTTGTTTTCTCTTTTGAATTTTGATTGTTTTTATTTTTCTCCTTCTCTTTACTATCGGATTTAGCCGCAGATGAATCTATGACATGGACATCGGCAGAAACTTCAACGGAAGAATCTCCTTTCAGGGAAACAGGTAAAGTTGTTGTAGGAGAAGAACTCTTTGAATATTTCTTCTTGCTCTTAGAACTATCCGAACCAATCACACCATCAACGACATGAGATCCTGAAGGAGCTGTAGTTTTCGGAAGATCAGGGATTTTTTCGTGTAAAGTACCTGACTGCGTATAAACGAGGTCAAGGTACTGAGCCTGAGCAATTACTTTCTCTTCATTAACAACTCCTGCCTTAGCTACATCCTCAGTGATTTTAAGTAATAATGATTTAACAAACCATTTTGCTAAAATTTGATCTGGAATAAAAACTTTCACTAAATGCCTTCTACGTCGCCATTCATGAATGTGGTCATAAATGTATGTGGACGTAGATTGCTTTAATGAAGTTAACAATTCCGTGCCATTGTCGTATTTGACAGGCAACTGAAAATGAGTTAAGAAAGAAGTAGCTAACTGACTAAAATTATAAAAAGAGCCTCGTGGTAACTCAATGTACCATTTGGCAGCAAGACCAATCAGAGTTATTTGAAAAAGACGTAAGTAAATTGAATCATCTATGATAGAATTAGATGCACACCAGAGGTGATAAGTCATCACATGATTCGATGGATCCTCTCTTGACTTACCCTCAAACTTCGAGATATCACTGGGCAACTTATTAGGCATTGGTGACCAATCTGGAAGATAATAAATCGGATCATTTGTAAGGCGCGACAAATAAGGTAAATACAAAGTTGCAATAAATTGTAACTGATGGTTAGGTTCACGAAAACCTTGTGGAATGAGACCAGCTCCAGGAGGAGGATATCCAGGATAACCTAGAATCGGATTTGCATTAGGAATATTATAACCTCCTGGAAAACTAGGATTAATCGGACCAAACTGGGGTTGTTAAGGCTCTTGATATATATAGCCAAGGTATGGTTGATACTGATAAATTGGATTTTGTATAGTAGGACTAGATTGATACTGTCCCTGGTACGGTTGACTCATGGCAATTATACTTGGACTAGCTTGTCCCACAGGCATTTGAATCGAAGTCTGAACCGTAGGTCCTGACTGGGGTACATAGACTTGATGAGTTGACACTGATGCAGGGATAGTAGAAACTGGAGCTACTGATACTCCAGAAGTAGGTTGGGTAGATTGAACAGAAGCTGCAGTAGTTACAACAACAGATTGAGGCAGAGTCCGAGGTGAACTCGACCCAGGCTGATGAACTACACTAGGTGCAGAGCTTTGAACCATAGGTTGGACAGGTTGCTGGGTTGGACCAGAAACCAAAGGCTGTCTAGCTTGATTAGATAACTACACATTAGTTTGCAAAGTCTTTTGAGTGTAAGATGGATCCCACACTATATTCATTCTGGAACCCATAAAAGGTTGTACATAAGGAGGAACACAACCTGGTTGAACATAGGGTTGATAATTAGGAGGTACATTTCCAGTTCCTTGTAAAAATGACTGACCAGAAGGCGGTTGGAAACCTTGAATTGGGTATTGACCTTGAGGTTGATAATCCTGAGGCATGTACTAAATCTGGGGTTGAAAATCATCCCGAGGAATATGGGGTTGACCTTGGGGTATGTACTATCCTGAAGGTTGAAAACCTTGAGGTAGCCCTCCAAATGGAAACTGACTACCTTGGGGTTTCCCCCAGGCGATGACTGACTACCTTGAGGTTGCCCCCCAGGTAGTAATGACTACCTTGCCCCCCAGGAAATAACTTACTACCTTTCCCCCCAGGCAGCAATTGACTACCTTGAGGTTACAGATTTGGAATACTACCAGACATCATAAAAATATGCTCTGCATTCAACATTTTAGTTCCATTATTACCAGGTGATAACTGATATTCAGTTTGTCGAAGAGTTTCTCCTGAAAAAGTACCAGAAAGTGACTGGTACCCCAAAGGAATAGTAGGACTACCATATAAAAATGTTTCCGGTGATTGGGAAAACATAGATGACTGTCCTAACATGATGTATCAAGAATAATAATCTCTGGGTGTATGATGAAAGTAATCACATGAAAACAAAGAAAATTTCAATAAAAGCAACTAAAGTCTCTAAAGAACCAAACAATTGAATCACACGCCTACAAATCTAAGAGTTCAAACCACACACAAATAGTAACTTTTTGTACCGAAAACACTAGTTGGTGATGAAATCCAACGTCGCAGAATTCAATACAGAAATAGTAGTTGGAACAGTTACCCTGACAACCTGCTTAATGAAACAGATTGGAATAAGTTTCTTCACATAACCATCTTGAGTGAAGAGAACCCCCCAGAGAGTCCAAGTGAGTCTAGTCAACTTCTGGTCCAGGTACAGTGAGACCCGTCCTTCACTGTCACCTTAGGAAAGAATCTTAAGATTATGGTCACTAAGGTTACCAACAATAACAAATACAACTGGGGGAACAATATACAATCCGATCTACGTGCAAGGGCAGAGTAACAAAGCTCAATCCCCTTGAAGGCTTCTCAACATGATTAATCTGAGATTTACCAACAAGTGAACCTAGGCTCCTCGACAATGGTTAACCCGAGGTTTACCATTTTTAATAAGCGCAAATCTGCTATCTTTCCCAATGAGATAGATTTGATTGTCTCAAAGGTTCGGACATGATCTTGTAATTGGCTCCTTTAAAAGGAGCTTCCCAGATTATATCAATTACAATTGGATTTATTTCCTACCACAAGATACAACTATTTGTTTGTTTTAACTATCTTGGAGAGTTAATTACTCCCTACTCCAAGATACTAGCCTAAGCTATATTGGTGATAAGAGCCCTAGAAATAAAAAGATTGCTAGATGAATTTTAATTAAGCGTTATTTTTATTGGTTGTTTCTTAAGTCAATAGGTATGGAGATGAAACTTTTATGGTGTGAAGACTCGACTCCAAAAACACTAAAAATGCACCTAAAAATGATAAACAATTCATCTTCCTTCAATGAATCTCTAGCTAAAAAAGAGAGTTGAGAATGCAATTCTTTGAAAAAAAAATCTTTCCTTCAACATGTCAATGAAAAGAAAATATTTTGTATTTTTCAATAAAATCAAAACAAGACTACTAATTAAATCTCACAAAAATAAATCCCTTTTCTTTTCCTTCAACACTCAAAACTACAGAAAACAATGCTTTCAAAAGAGATTCTACAATTTCTAGAAAACACTCAAAACTATGAAAAACTAATCTTGAGATCTAAAAACTTTCGAAAAATCTAATTGATATAAAAGCTTTAATTCTTTTTGAGGACGTTTTACTTAGTTATGCAGTAAACTAAGGATAATTCATTCAGAAAAACAAATCAATAAAAAAACATCCAAATGTGTTTTCTTTTATAAAAATGAATTTCAAAACTTATAAGCAAGTTCGTTCAAAGTTTTGCAAAGAGAAAACAAAATCTATTTCTCTCAGAGGACAAATTTCACAAACAGGTCAGACTCATCACGAAGACAAAAGAGACTAGGGTAATCTAAGGTTTCTTAGGATTCTAATCTCTAAGTCAGTACAAAGACGAAGAGAAAAGCAATCAAGGCATGCAAAACTTCTAGAAAATCACCTAAACCAAAAACACCAATGGAACTTACTCACAAGAGACTTTTGACAGGACACATGCAGATCTGAGTAGAGACTAAAAGTAATAAACTATTCCTAAACTTAATTGGATGAAAATATTTTAGGTTTTTAAAAATTTTGACAGGGTCCACAGGCTTCCAGTAAAACTAGATGCGGTACCGCTCTGTGCAGTAAAGTAACAGTGCAGAGAGGTCCGCACTGTAATACAAACAGAATGTGCGGTCCTCGTAAAAATTTCTAAAAAACAAAAAATAATCTAGGACCTAAAAACTACCAATCCCACACACATCAAGCAAAAACCAGAAACAAAATCAAGTTTCTCAAGTCAAAGAAAAAGGAAAATTAAAAAACCAAATCCAGTTCCCCAGTGGAGTCGCCAATTTGTTGGCCGGATAAATCATTCTTGTGGACAAGACTGATCTCCCTAGTATCAACAGATATCTAGCAACAAGTAGGAAAAAAAAATCTACCTTTCTCTAAACATATTGCGATTCATTAATAAAAACTAAAGAGGTGTTTTAGAACCTACCTTAAGTCCAATGCTAGTTTGTGGCAACCATGCTCCAACAACTCCAAAAGAGTCTCCTTTTAAGAACCTACAATCACAAACAAGCACACATCAAATAACACCTGCATAACTAATATAATAAATCATGTTCATCATGGTGATCAATAAATCCATGAAATAAACCATAAAACACAGCTTATTGAGAAAAATAAACTTGATTGTATTAACTTTGAAATAGAAGAACTTTACAACCTTTGGTGCCTTGATGCTGTACAAGCTCTTCCCAGGGTCCAAACAGGAATCTCCTCTACTTTGACAAGCCTCACTCTCTTCCAAATGAGATCAAAAGGTATGTAATCTCTCCTCTCAAAAGCTCAATTAGGAAGACTAAGTTCCAGCAGCATTTACCCTAAAAAATATTCAGCTTTCAACCTCCCAAGTAACCAGCCCAATGCTTCATTTTATAGTGTAAAGGAAGGAGGTTACAGGTCCACCATTGAAGGGATAGAGTCCTCCTTCAAAGGGATAATCTCCTCACATCAAGGCGTTAGCTCCTTAAGGTATGGGATGCATGAACCCTCAAGGAGTAAACTTGCCACCGCAAGATTCCCTCTAGAAGCTTCCAGAAATGACTCAAAGTGAGTTTTTAAGAATGTACTTGCGCCTTTTTAACTTTTACAGGGGTCCGCACCCATAACACAGAGACAGGGCGGTCAGGTGTGCAAGGGACATGACCAATAGGTGTGGTACTGTAGGTAATGCTAAGAGAAAGTGCGGAACTGGAGTTTTAGAGATTTTTAAGGTCTTTCTCTTATTTTCGAGGCTTGATATGAAGAACTGAGGTTTAAGACTTGCAAAGGAGGAAGGTATGAGTGGTGATAGACTCACATTGATTGCAGAATGTCAAAGTGACAATTTTTGTGCAATAGGTAGAGAAGTTGTTCTTTTAATTTTTTGAATTGCACTTTTAGTGATAGGTAACTTAACTTTTCTGAGTAGTCTTTCTGGGTCTTCAACAATAAAAGGTGGATTTGGGTTAGGATTTGACCCGGTATATCTTTTAGGAGCCAGAATTTTTTCACACCTTAAGATTGATGAAATTTGTAAAATCAACCTATCTTTGGATACTGAAAACTGTAAGCTACAAAACTAGTTCTCTTGAAAGCTCTAAAATATTTCCTAGGAATGATTTATCAGTGGTTTCCCCAGCAATGACGCCAAAAATGTTATCCCTTACAATTTCCTATGTTGAGGAGGAGATTGAGAAGGGTAACCTCGAACCACTTTCTGCTCAGTAGCTAGCCCTACTGAGCCAAAGAGGGATCTCTCTAAGTATTTATCAATGAATAGCAGTAAATAACAAGGTTTTAGGCTAGATATGTAAGTTTGTTTGAATTTGTGAGAATTTAGGATTTGTTGGACTAGGGTTTAGAGCAAGTGATTAGGTCTAGGCTTTAGGAGTACAACGACAAGTATAAAAGGAGCTACGTATCAGTAGGCTATGGTGTACTTGGTATGTTTGTCAATGTAGCATAGAGTAGAAGGTTATGAAGAGACTAATAAGCATAAGTAGATATGATTTCATTAGTCTTAGAAGAAAATTAACATAACTATGAATTCCACATAAATAGAGCTTGAAATTCAATAACCCTTTCTATATAAATGCAAGGAAACCCATAAGAAGATTATAAAGCATATAAATATAGATGATAAAAACATTATAAAAATGATAGAAAGAATAACAAACACCATGGGCTCACTGAACTAGAGTTCCTTAAAAATAGCTGCAACTGCTCTTGTATTAGCTGAAGAAAACATAAACATGTAAGCCTCTCCACAAAAATCCAACCCTTCTCACTGAATGAGAAAAAATACATATAGAATCAAACAACCATTTCTACACCTTCAAGGGTCGAATCCTTAGGTGTTGGAACAGTTAGCAAGAATCTTTGAACAAACCAGAGGAAGTAAGAAGGTCAAACACAAACTCTTCTTTTAGACTTCAAATTGAGTTTTGCTACCTTTATGAGGCTTTAATTAAACACTAAAACAACCTATCATGCCTATTAACTTCATAATTACATCATCAAGTCGTTAATATATCCGCATTACATCATTAAAACCAAATCTAGCGGAATTCGCAATGAAAAAGTCTGCTATAGGAAAATAAAACAGTGAAATTTTTCCATAAGGGTAGTGCCAACTTATAGGCAGTTTTTGGAGGTCTTCTGGAGTTCAAACCTAAAAAGTAAGAAAACAGTTAACTACAATTTTGTGTCTAGTTTCTAGATCAAGTTAAATGTTTGAAAATGGAGCATGGGAAGGCCTTCAAAAATCCATTCTCCCGAGGTTACTCTATAAGTGTAGCGCATGTTCCAGAATAGTGGCAGAAAGTGTCCTTTTCACTCCTTTTTTGACTTTTTCTCTTCACCAGATTGCTGACCTACTTCCAAAAGTATATTTTTGAGATCCTTAGGGTAAAAGCTATCCATGGATATAAATTTTTCATAATTTTGAGCTCTGAGATGAAAGTGTAGCGCCAAGGTGTTGCGCTTATAGAATTTTAAGTGTTTTTTAAAACAGTAAAAAATGACCAAAATTTTGAAAATGACAAAAGTTTCTCCAAATTTCCTCAAAATTGTTGAGTAGGGGTAAAATAGGATATGTTATTCCATGAGTGATGCCTCAGCAAGTATCTCAAGGCTGTCTTTGTCTTTTTGGCCAATTAGGTTTTCCTTGAGTTTGCTCTTTAACTGTTTGATCTTGACTTGAGATATTTTGTTCCTGGTGTAGTAGTGCATGGACATATGCCTCTGCAAGTTGTTGTTCCTGTTGGCCTTCTTGAGGAGCTACTCCAGGTATCCATTCACCTTATCAAGCCAATAAACTCTATCTTGATTGATGTTTCTAGCGATTAGGTCATCTGCCATAATCAACTTCTTTGGTGGTGAAGTTTCTCTTTGCTGCTCAAAAGATTTTTTGGCTGCTCTACTCCTAGGTCTTCTTGATGAAACTTTTTTTCCTTTACCTTTGGACACTTCCATTTGAACCAATTCCTTTCCCTTTTTATATTCCTTCTTTGACACTGATGCCTTCTTGTCTAGCATCATCTGGTTCACCTTCAGTCGCATGTTCTCTTGCTGTAGGCATGCTATTAGTGAATTTGCCTCTATCATTTTTCCCTCCAAGTTGTTGAGTTCAACCTCCTTAACCTTGATTATTTGATCTTTGATTCTTCTCTCTTGTTCTTCTCTTTTGCTGTCACATGTGTGTCCGAATGAGAGCACTCTTCATGCTGTGAGGAAACTTCCTTTTTACCTATTGTAGGCTTGGCCCCTTCAACCATCTCTTGAGAAAACACAAGCCTATCACCTCTAGAGTAGGTCTGAGACCCTTATGACCTATCCTTTCTCTTAGCTAACTTTCTTGAAGAAGCGATCGATTGTTGCATAGGTGAAACTGTAGACATGGTTTTATCATGGAACCTAGTTGAAGAAGATTAAGGAAATGCTAACTTAGCAAAATGGCCCGAAGACACATTTTCTTGTGAAAGTTGATGACAAATCAGCACTTTCACTATGCCATGATGAGACAAACTAGAATGATGTTTCTCCCCTTGTAATTTCACCTTCTCTGCCATTTTAACCAAACTCTTATACAAAAAATAAGACAAGTTTACTTGCTTTAGACTGGTGAAATGCATGAGAAGTTTCATGTGGTACTTGTAAATCCCAAAAAATTGCCTTCACATGTGAAATACCTCATGATAATCTTCATGAGAGGGGTGTACTTATCCAACAAATGTTTGAATGGAAAAATATAGGATGGAGCTACCTGGTACTGTGATTTTAGGTACATTTTATAGCTTTGCAGGTCAAGATCTTCAATTTTGAACCAATTCTCTCTGATGTCTGGAATCCCTGTAGCCGAGGAGACAAGTTGGCTTGAAACAACAATTTGGAACCCTACTATGGTAGTTTTTTCATCTTGTAGCTTGGTGGCAAAGGCACTAGTTAGTTGGTCATGATATTTCAGTTCTTCAATCTTTTGAAAAAACTTAAGGCAACCAACATCTTCAAACGATTTCATGACAAAGGGAGAAGATAAAACCTCATGGTTGAATGTGGGCTCATGTCTATTGACATTCCCTCCTCTATGCTTCTTTTTCTCTGAAGTTTTAAAATCAATTTTGTCCCTTAGCTCTTAGGATGACAAACTAGGGTTTGACTATGTGAAAATAGGGGATTTTGAAGGGTTGTGTGAGAGTTTAGGAAGAATGAAGGGTATGGGAAAGTGGGAAAATTTTGAGAAAATTTTTGGAAGTAGAGGGGAATTTTACGAAGCCAAGGAAACTAGAATTATCAGATTTGAGTCAGTGGAAGGCTTCCTAAACCCTAAAACACAGTCCTACAATGAAAATGAGTGCAAATTTGCTAGGTTTTGGGTAGAAATGGTGGAATTTAGGAGTGGGTTCGATGAGAGGTATGTAGGTAAGTATATTTGAGGTAGATAATGGTGTGAGAGCATGAATATATGAGTTTGGTCAACAATTTGACAAGGGAAAAGTGAAACTCTTGCAAACTTCCTTCAAAAACCCTAAGAAAAAGTGCTGGGACACAACGAGCTTAAGTAAAGAAAACCAAAAGAGTATAAACCCTAAGGCAAGACCACCAACCCATTTCATATGCAGAGAAGAGTCACCATGAAGAAGCAATCAATTTTAGAAGGCCCACTCCTTGGAGAAACGATGAAGCAACAAACATGGAATGCGTAGCAGAGGGAGAGTGTTTGCATAGCACATGTTTCAGGACTTGGTTTTGAGTGCAAATAACCCTTCTTGGCATCGCATATTTACCTCATTGGAGTGATGTGGAGAGCTGAATTTAATAATGAGAAAATGGAGAATGAGAAGAGTGAATGGTGAGATTTTATACATGATAGAAATTGATTTTTCTATGTAGAACAATAGTGGGTCCACCAATAATTTTCATTTGGACTTTGACACTTTGATTTTTTATGTTTTCATAAGGATATTTCATTTGAGAAAATGAAATAAAACATATATTTTCAACCCTTGGTGACCCAACTAACTCCCACTATTCTTTTTGACATGAATTTGAAAGGTGTAAAGGCAAATTTTCCAGAATTCATCTAGTGACCTAGTGGTGAGCTAGTGATGACTTATTTGTGACCCATTTAATGGATTATGAACCAAAATGACAATGGGACTCTACTGATGATGAGATGCCTTAACCAAGGTGGTGACTTTTGCCATGGGACTAAAAAGACTAGTGTAAACTGACGTTCATAACCAGTGACCAAATTTTATTGAAAAAAATTTTTGAAACTAAAATTTGACCAGAAACCCTAAAAAAAACTAGGTAAAAGTACATTTGATCATCGACGAAAGGATGCAAAGACTGACACTAATAGATCCTAAGGCCAAATGGTAAAAGGAAACTAATAAATTCGCAATGCAGGTGAAAAAACTAACATGTATGCCAGTTTCGAGAACCAATACCTGTCAGAGTGGATCAACCATAAAAACGTCCAAAGGAGAGATCTTACAAGTTCTATAGACATAATTAGGAACACTAGACAAGAATTTAATACATCCCATATATAAAATTTAGATAAAATTTGTGTTATAGAATACAAAACTTGAAAATGCATATCTTATATGTACAATATGGTACAAGGAACCACGTAGCCTTGCGGCTTATGCATAATAGTTCTTCAGGACAAGTCCCCCATGGGACTCAACCCAAGGACTCCTTTTGTAGTTAAAACTCATGGCTTCAAAAAGTTCCTCCTATGAAGGCAACTCAATATCCAAGAAATAACGAGAACTAGAAGGATCAAAAGAGGGAATTAAGGGGTCCCAAGTTCCCACTGGAGAAATTACTTTGTCAACTATCGAGAACAAGTCTCGAGAAGGAAAACAATAGGTCAAGGATCCTTCTCAGAAGAAATTGAAAGTTGAGGATACAATGCCACATAGTTCACCCGTTTCCAGGTAGAGTCTACATGAACACTTGGAACATACCAAGGGATATTATGTAGTAAATTTGAATTAGGGTGGTGATTATCAGATGCAAGTTGATCAATAGTGAGAATATTTCCATTATGAGGAAAACACATCGCTCAAAAGAGTGAAGACACAAAAACATTCATAGCATAGACAAAATCATGCCCTAGTAGCATATTAAAGTGTAAAGGATGATCAACCACCATCATATCAATAAAAATAATCATCCCACCTAAAGTACTAGGCAATTGAGGAAGAACACCCATAGATTCACTAGGCCTTCTATCATAAGCTAACAACTAACTATCAACTATCAACAACTTTGGAGAACCCAAAGCTTTCCATGTCAAGGAGGATATAATTCTTGCAAAGGATCCTTCATCGACCATACATCGATAGATGTTTGTGGAATTAACTCTAACCTTTATTTGGAAAGGTGTAGTGGAAGGAAGATGAGGCTCGACAAGAGTATCCCAATCAAAGGAGACACTCCTAGAACTTGAAGGGGGGACATTCAAAGAGACCAAAAATCCCCCTAGGCCAGAAGAATCTATACTAGAAATTAAGAAGACTATATTGTTAGGCAGTTCACCCTCCAAAAGAGGAGTGGAATCAGCTAGAGATTGCACTGGCTCAACCACATCATCAACCAATGGTTGATGAGACTGTTGAGAAACCATAACAGATTCAGGACTAGAAGAACCTTCAAGCTCGGACCATATCCATTATACGATTGGGATACCAGGGAAAAAATGAGTAAGATGCTCTCCCTTACATATCTTACAAGGGAACTTAGGTTTAAAACTTCTACACCTAGGTTTATGATCAACATCCATTCCACCAACATGACTAGCAGTGGTTGGTAGAAAGTCCTTAACATGACTTGCAGAGGTTAGTGACTCTTTCCCAAGAGAGATAGGACTTGTGCTCCCTTCCTTACTCATAGAAGCAATTGAGTCAACAAAAATATGAATCATAGAGGTAGGTGACCCATTGCTAGTATGACTTGTAGTGACTAGACTTATGCCCCCAATGTGACTTGTAGCAGCTGAAAGCTCATCTCCAACATGACTTGTAGGGGTTGGTGATGAATTGCTAATATGACTTGAAATGTGTAGACTTATGCCCCCAGCGTGACTTGCAACGGCTGAAAGCTCATCTCCAACATGAATTGCAAATGTTGGTGATGAATTTCTAGTATGACGTGCAGTGATTAGACTTATGCCCCCAACATGACTTGAAGCAGATGAAAGATCATCTCCAACATGACTTCTAGGGGTTGGTGATGAATTTGTAGTATGACTTGCAATTACTAGAATTATGACCCCAACATGACTTGCAGCGGCTGCAATCTCATCTCCAACATGACTTGCATAGGTTGGTGATGAATTGCTAGTATGACTTGCAGCGTCTGAAAGCTCATCTCCAACATAACTAGTAGAGTTTGGTGATGATTCATGGATATAAATTTTCTTCTTCTTCTTCTTCCTCTTTCTCTTCTTTTTAGATCCCTTATAACAAGAGGGAGGAGAAAGAGGAAACTTAGATTTCTCTTTTGAAGAAGATAAAAAATTACCACCTGTTTGATGCCCTTGAAATAAAGCATTCATCTAAGAAGCTTCAAGAACATCTGCAATATTCGGAGTGGACCACAGCCAAATTGGTAGTCCAACATTCAATCCAAGAATATTCAAAGTGGCCATAAAGGGGTTACCAACATTTCCAAAGAAAGGAAAAGCACAAGGATCCCCTTTTGAAAGGGTACCTAGTTTGGCCTCCATAGGAATATTGGCCATACCAAACTTATTCATAGATCCTTCCCTAAAGGGAATGTACAAATGAATTTCCAAGGAAGAGAGATGCAAAATAAAATTTTTTCCCTTAAGGAGGCAACTCCACACCTTTCAAAAGAAATATAAAAAGCATTTCAAGATCAGTCGAGTGGTAGGTCAGTCACTCAGAATCTAAGGTCCAAAAGTGACAAGACAAATCCACCTAAAGTCAACTAAATGTAGAAAATTTGTATGTAGGTTAACCCGATAATGCAATATAAATCAAAGCAGAATACTATAACCTACTTCTACTATCAATTTGCGGAAGCTTAAAGATCGAGTTGAACAACATATCCAGAAGAAGAAGAATTAATGCACAATACACATGAAAATACTTTGGGGAGGGCCTCAGCTAAAAACCTCACTATCTGTATTATCATACAAGGTGGAAATACATAGGAATTGTACAAAGCCTTAGCTCTCACAACTAGCCAGCTCTCAGTACAATCCTCACAAATGCTCATAGGAAATCCTGGCTTCTCAACCTTCCTCTCTGCCCTCTAATCTCCTATTTCCTTGCGCTATTCCTTGTGGATGATCTTCACCTCACCAAGTGGAACACTCTGATCTCACACACTGTTAGAATTGCGCAATCCTCAAGGAATGATACTTGACTGCATGCATGAGTTTTCTTTATAAGAAAACACATGCTACTCACAGTAGACTGTCCTTGACTTTAATTTCAACTGGGTCTTTCTAAGAATAGACATGCATGAGTTTCTAATGAGGGAATCTTTAGTTAACTGGAGTACACTAGTTGAGTGCATGCATGCATCAACTAACTGTTAACTCACTAGTAATTCCTCAAACAATTTGGAACTAATTCAACTGGACTTAACTCAATAAACTGAGTTAACTAATTACAACTCAAATATAACTCAATCTTATCTCCTTAATTTAAGGGATAAATCTTGCATGACTTCATAAAGACTTCTAACTTGAATTTCTCTAACCAATTAAGTCAAAATGAATTAATTAATTACTTCCAAGTAACTATTAAGACTAAATTCAATTTTAATTCACAATTTAATTCAAGGACAAATTAAATTGGAATATTCTTGTTGCCATATTTCAACACTAAATACAAAGAGAAAAGAGCACTCCACTATTGATGAGCCTCATCATTGGGTAATTATATGGGCCTTAATTCACCTCTTAGCTTAGTCAAACCAACTCTTCTCACAACTTATTACATCTTTTGATTATATTTTGTTTAAAAAGATGAGTTAAAGTGAGATATTATGCCTAATGAACTAATATGCATTGAATGCAGGTTTGGAAGAGAAAATCAAGGAATTTTGGCAAGAATAAGGTTTGAAACTCGATTGGGACAAGGGAGAGAGATTGTAGGAGGTAAATCCTCCTCATTTACTCCTCCCCCATTAATCCCACCAGCTCGGAGCGCAAGCAACCAAGTCATGAAGATCAAAAGGCAACCGAGCAAGTGATAGACAAAGAGTTAGTTCATCTCGATTTTGGGAGCTGAGCCTCCATAAATTTAAGGAAGTCAATGGGGACTTCAGTTGTATAAGTAGAGAGGCCTAGAGCCTCATTAGGATTTGAATTTTTGTTGTAAAAACTCTAGTTATTTTCAAGCTCCAGACTTGTGGAAGACTTTGATGTAATTTTCTGTTTTGGTAATAAGAATGAGCCTTTTCTTGATCCAGCACTGAGTTAAATCAGAGTGTTGAAGCTCTTGGGTTAGGGCCCAACCCTATCAGAAAAGTCTCCTCTTCTTGTATCTGTATTCTTAGCTTAGTTTCATGGATTCATGGTTAAACT
Source organism: Pinus taeda (assembly GCA_000404065.3). Taxonomy (NCBI): domain Eukaryota; kingdom Viridiplantae; phylum Streptophyta; class Pinopsida; order Pinales; family Pinaceae; genus Pinus; species Pinus taeda. The sequence continues at coordinate 45,644 of APFE030938379.1, forward strand.
GTCTTTAGAAGTATTTCTTTGCAAGTAGTGTAGATTTGATTAATTGTTTATTAGTTTGCTTCCATTTGTGGTTTACTTTAGTAGCAGGTTAGAAGGGATAAAAGAAGCACCAAAAAGCTGTCAATAGGTGTCTTGGCCTCACTTCTTCCTTTTGGGATCATGATTTGAGGAAAAGACCCTTATGCAGCCCCAAAAAGATAGATTTCCATTTCTTTCATAAGATTTAGGGTTTACTGTACTTGAACCAGTATTTGATAAGTTTTACACGTGTAGGATTTCATTGCCATATCTCCTATCTTCATTCTTGTAGTAGATCTCATCCATGATTCCATTTTATTCAGCAATTTCCTCATGCATAAGGTAGACAATTAAATTATGCTTTTCTAGCTCATGAGAATTCTTCTTGTTTACATGACTTTTTGGAAGTTACACATGTTTGATGCAGAGCAAGTTCTTTAGAAGTAGAAAGAGATCTCATAGCAAGAAACCACCTTCCAACTTCATCCACCCATAGACATTCCTTGTTTTCATAAAGACCTTCACCAATTTCATCATTTTACATAGAAATTCCCCCAAGCATGTTGAACAAATCTAACCATCTCCTAAACTTAGTTTTGGGTTTTGAGTGATCCTAGGCCTTTTCTCACTGCATTCCACCCATCAAACACCTTCCCTAAACCTTCCATCACCTCCAACACCCATCATTTTTCTCTCGGCTGTATCCTATAGAAATACAGGGAATCCTATAGGTTTCTAGTACATCCTGTAGGTTTTCCTGTAGTGGCATGTTTTGAGGCCGAATTGAGGGAAAACCTCTAGGAAGCCACCCAAGGTCACCCAAGGGTCTCCCAAACCTTCCAGCCATCCACCAACATCCCTAAGCCACTTGCCACATCACCAAAAGTGATTAGCTTGCACACTTGATTTTTCATGAAAATCATAAAAAGACAAAAAATTTATTATAGTCCTTTACATGCATAACAATGATGTTTGATGTTTTTAACTTCCATGCTTAGGATAGTAGCATTTTGTTCATGCTAATTTAGCATTATTACAAAGCATAACTCTTAGCAGTTAATTAGGAAATGGTGTTCCTTAGCATTGAATTTCGGTCTTTTTCATTATTATAGTAGATCAAATCTCTCTTAGAGTAGATTTATATTTCTTTCTTCAAGGAACCAAGCTTTTTTTGAATCCATAGAAGTTTGGCTTGAAAACCCTAGTGGTCTCTTGCCAGCTGAACAATGACAAAAGGCAAAACCATCACTTTTACTTGTGTATACAACATTGTCACCTCCAAGTTTGTATGAACCTTGAGTTGATAAAGTAAAGCTAGTAGCCCAGGAGTTGCAGCATTCTTACTGCAATATTGGTGCTCATCACTTTTTGGCACTGTTGTCGGGGAGGTGTCTGAGTAATATGTGATTACTGCTTTCTTTATTCTATTTCTTGTTTCTAATATTTTGCCATTAGTTTCATTTCTGAAAAAGTAATTTAGTTGCTTCCTTTTTCATTCTACATTCTCTGCTTTCCTTTCCATTTTGCACTTAATATTTCAATTCAACAATTAATTTTTCATTCAGTCAGTATTTTTCATTCAATCTTCAATTTCAGTTCTACAAAGTACTTCCCAAAGTTTGGAAAAAACACAAAACCAAACCAAAAACATCACCTTTCATGCCTCGTAGGAATATGGATAACTTAGGGAAATTTTTTCCAAATACCCCCACTATATCAAACAACCAACCTTCCCTCTTCTTCGGTGGCTGTGAACTGGAGGAACCATTAGGTGAGCAACTAGACATATTTGAAGAACCTACAAGGGAAGAAGAAGAAGAAGAAGAACCCATTCCTACTGAGCCAATGGTTGAAAACATAAATGACAAAGGGAATAGAGAGAGATTTGAGGGTTCCTTCCCCACTAGGGAAACCACTGGGGACACTAAGATGAAAAATATAAGCCCCTTCTCCCTTCCTCATTTCCATGGCCTGACCACAGAAGATATTGACACTTTCCTATTTGAGTTTGTTGTTATATGCCAAACCTATGACTACACAAATGATGAGCAGAAGTTCAAACTATTTCCATCTACCCTCAAGGATGCAGCTTTGTGCTGGTTCATGGGTTTACCTGGGGATAACATCACAACTTGGGATCAGATGCAACAAGCCTTCAACAACAAGTATTGAGACAAATTCAGGTCTAAATATATTAAAGAGGATTTTTTTTAGGATGACCTTAGGTAATGATGAATCCCTAGAGGATTATGAAGAAAGATTCCAAATTAGTTACAAAAGGGCTAGGTGCACACTTGATCCTGAGTCACTGTAGCTAGTCCTACTTAGAGGAGTAAGGGAAGACCTTTTGGATACCCTACACTTGTTAGCAGGACAAGATATATACCAGTTACCCTATGAGGATATCAAGACTGTCTTTAGAATGTAGGTTTTAACCCCGTACAGAAATTACCTGCATACGAATTCTAAATCATAGGAAAAATAAAAATGCGAGAGCATAACACATAAAACACATATACACAGAGATTTCCCACTGGATCTCAAAACCGAGACTACCAGCTTGATTTTTCATTATATTCCTTTCAATGTTACAATACATATTTATACATGCGAAGCATCCAATACCATGGACCAAAAACCATCGCGTCCAAAACCATGGACCGAAAACCATAGGTAGGTTCGCCCAACCTAATATAGGGTCCAAATTTTTTTTTCTCGGGCCGCTGCCCCGAACCCCGTAGAGGGGGGATACCCGCCCCCCTCAAACCCCCCGGACAGGGGGGGTTGCCGCCCCCCCTGTGACCCCCCCGCTGCGCAATCGGCGCAACGAAGGGGGAGCTCCGCCCCCCCTCTAACCCCCTGGTTCACTACGTAGGTTAGTTGTGGAAAGAATATAACACAACCCAACAATAATGTTTATGTCACCAAGCCACTCCTCATCATCAATGTCCATGTCATACATGACATCGGAAGTGGCCAAGGCCATTTCACTTCACTCTCCAACTGTCAAATATACCTTGAATTAGGGCAAACAAAATTATAATTAAAATCATAATCCTCTATCTTTCACACTTCAGGTATTGGTATGTGCCTCACTGAGGTAGGTCACAAATTCCAATTGTGGCATTCTTCATAAAATTATTTGAATAGAGTCCATTGCTTCCTATCAAGAAAATACAAGCTCCAATCCTTCCCACCTCTCCATATCATAACATCGGTGTAATGATTTTTTGTGCCCAATTGAAGAACTTATGGTGATTTATGGATATCTTTTTTAAATCCATATAGTTTCATAGCAAGCATCGTGTCATTATGATCTAAAGCCTTAAGCACAACTTGAACACCAAATTCTCTCCACCATCTTTCAACTTCCACAACTAGTATATTTGTTGTGTTCATTTTTTTCAAGTGCTATTATTGCTATCACAATTCATCAACCATTTGACTTGCCCAGCTAGGAAGCTTCCTTCATTTTGATTGGCTTCCTCTAGTAAGGTGTTCATATACAGGACAACCTCTAGGACAAGACTAGTGCCTTCCATTGTGTAGGTTAACTTGGCCATTTCTATTGTTTTAGGATGGTTTGATGAGCTTGAGTTTCCTACAAGCCCTGTTGGGCATGGAATCCCCCCAATGCATGTTTTGGGGCTCAAGGCCCAAGTTTGACCGAATTGTGTTGTAAAGCTTCACGAATTGCGGGCACAGAAGTATGTTAGAGTCATAGGGTTGTCCACCCTAGTTTTTTAATGTAATTTCGGCCTACCCATGGTTCGTGGACCATGGGATTGTATAAATAGAGCGAGGCTCTAAGTGTAAAAGAGAGAAGAAGAAGTAGTAGAGAAGAAAGAGTCTAAGTATCTAAGTGTGTCTTTGGGTTGTAGAGTAGGAGAAGGCTCTGTAGCTGAGTGCAAAGAGGCCTAGTAGTGTGCAGCTGAGTGCGCGGACCCTTGCAGTTGAGTGCGCAAGGCGGAGTCGAGTTTGTAATCGAAGAAGGAATTAATAAAGACAAGTTTTATCATAATTATGTGTATCTATTCTTGGGTTAATGCATGTTTGATATAATTAGTGAATATACTATTTATTTACTGCGCAGACCTATATGAATGGTTTATATTGTTAAGTATAACTTAAAGCATGCAAGTAGGCTAAGATAATAAAATAACATTGGAATATCCATAAAGTCTTGGGTAATAACATAGAAGCACAACATTCAGCCCTTGAGTAGGGCTATGCAAACGCAATATCTCAGGTTGCGAGGTACAGGAAAGTGTGCAAGGAAACTTGCGGGCAAGGTCGAACTGCGGACAATTTGGACTCATTAGACATCTCCAGGGTGCGGAAAATTGCTTCTAGCACCCTCCCATACTACTTTGGGTGAGACTTCAGTCCGCGCTCCGTGGACTGTTGCTGAAAGGGCCAGTAGTACTTGGATTTGTTTGGATAAATCAACTATAAATCTAGGTCAGGCTCCAATAAGTCAACAAATGGTTCTGTTGCCAGGACCGGGATCTGCATAAGAGATTTCTGATGTCGTATCAATGGAATCCGACAACGAAAGGAATTGAAGAGTGGATAGACAAGAAGATTCACGAGTTCGCGGCACAGGAAAACAGGAATCCATGAGTATCAAAGGAAGAGTGGTTAGAGTGCTACTTATATATGGAAATCCACGAAATTTTCTTAGCATCCTTCCCCTCTGAGTTGTACGAGTGGATCGCGAAGTTAGCAGACAGTTAGGGAAGGTGTAGGCTCGAAAAACCTATTGTGTGGACTCCAGAGTTAGTGTGCAGACTAGAAGCATCAGAAGATAAGATCACGCGCACTGTGGGTCACTGGCTCGATCGAATCATAGGATGATTTATCACCGAGTTCATGGTAGATACTTCAATTAGCTATAGCGAGGCAGAACGATGCTTCCTCAAAGGACTGTGAGGTAAGTACATCAAATCTTTGAACACTTGGATTAAGATGTTACTGTGTGAAAAGCGGGTTATGTGAATAAATTGATGTTTGGGGCTATGCGAAGTGGGAGGATCTACAAAAAAGAAGGTAGGAAAGAATTAGAAACTAGCCCCTTGATTTCACCTCCATCAGAAAGTGAGGAAGAGATCGCCAAGGTTTCCACAAGAAGTGCGATCAGTTTGATAAGGCAGCGAATTTCGTGCATACCACTTCCACCTACACCACCACCAGTTTCACCATCGTCAACCCCATCTTTTCCCACACCACCTCTGCCACCATCACAATTCAATATGGCGAGTGCGATAAAATTACCGGTGTTCAAAGGAGTAGGGAATGAAGATTCAGACCAATTTTGGTTCATGGTAAAGGCTGTATGGGAAGCGTACGGAGTCACAGATGACAATATAAAGAAAGCAATGTTGGTCAACACCTTGCAGGATCACGCACTAACATGGTACATTAAGCATTCCAACGAAATCCAAACACAGGGATCGCGGATATCCAAGATGCTAAATAGGGAATTTAGCAGGCCAAAATCAAAGACACAGTCGATTATCATATTCAAGGAAATTGCGATGCTTCCAGGTGAGACCCCATGGGAGCTGGATCAGAGACTGAACTGTATGATTCATGAAGCCAACATGACCTTGACGGATGGGAAACACCACGCATGGTTTGTAGCATCACTAATGCCGCATCTAAGGACCGCGTTTTAATAGCAGAAGCTATCCACTCAGGCTGAGACCTTGGAGATTGCAATGAGACTGTACGAGACCTTAATACAAGATCCTAACTTGGGAGTCCAACAGATCCACATGCAGTTGAAAAACTTGTGCCTCGAAATGCAGAGTTTGAAACAAGACAGGACAGCTCGCCCATAAGTGCACGAGGAGGTATGGTGCATAAAGTGAAAAGGCCAAGGACATGACAAAGCACATTGTCCAGTATTCGCAAACTACTTGGTGGGAGGAGGGTCAATGCCATTGAGACTAGAGGCACAAGCAGGACTGAGCACGACGCTTGCATTATGGTGCACGATTTGTCTGGTAGGAGGGAATAATGCTACAGATAACTACCATCTATTACAGAAGTATCTGCAGACGTCCCAACAGTTGTTTTGTAATTTCTGCAGGTCAGTAGGCCATGATGAGTGTACTTGTAGAAGTTATGAATTGATGATGGATTAAACTCCTACCTATAGAGTTCAGACTGAAATGCGAGCCCTCGATCAAAATGCAGGGATGGCGCACATTGGATTTCAGGGTGTAGATGAGGTCGAGGTGGAATGGGGCCAAGAAGGGGTCACAGACAACTAATTTGTTACAATTGCGGAGGGCCAGGGCATTATGCCCGTGATTGTACAAATCCAACAAGAACATCATGTTTATATTGTACCCAGTTTGATCATGAGATGGAGGACTGCCCCAAACTAATAGAGAGGTTGCACAATAAAGGAACACTGGACCAACATTCCCCAGCTCAGAGCTTGCAAATGATGAGGTCTGAGCCGCGCGAGAAAGACCCAAATGTAAACATCATGCTTCGAAGTAGTATCATGATAGGAGATGACAAATGCAAGTAGCCTAAAGAGAGTGCCTAGGTTTGCAAGGCTCCAACAAAGGAACAAGAATTTGATTTGGAGCGTGCTAAGGAGAAATCATGGAAGCTAAGAAGAGCTTCATGGAGGCCTCCACTTTAGGTAGTAAAGACAAACTAGAACTAGAAATGGACCCATTAATGCTCACTACCTTTCTGGAGACATGCATGAAGCTACTGCTTGACAGCAAGGCTATGAAGGGGCTACAAGAACTCATCACTAGATGTTTTGGGACTGCGCTAAGAGAACCACGTGTAGCTCAAAAGCTTGAGAAACACACAAGGCGAACAGGAAGAGAGATGATATTGACTGCGCAAATTGGGGAATATGAAATGGATCAAGTGATTTTGGATCTAGGATCGGATGCGAAAATCTTGCCAAAGCAACCATGGGAGCACATGGGAAAGCCCATGTTTCAATGGTCTCCTATTTAATTGTGAATGGTGAACCAGCAACAGATTCTACCGATGGGAAGATTGCAGCGAATAACGATAGATATCGAAGGTGCGAGTGTGCTTGCCGATTTCGAAGTGATAGAGATTGTTGATGATAACAATCCCTATCCCGCACTACTGGGAATAGATTGGGCCACTGACATGAATGGAGTGATAAATCTAAAGAAGTGTAAGATGATTTTTGAGAAAAAGTCACTACGTGTAGTGGTACCTTTAGACCCTGCAGAAGGATCGCACTACACAGAGCCAGTGCACGACTACAAGAGTGATGATGATCTAGACTGTATCTACAAGATAACCACGTGAGAGTAGGACTGGGTGAATCCAACAGCGGATGGCAGGATTTCGTGGGAGTGCAAAAACTCTTGCACCTCAGATTCGGACGAGGAAATAGAACAATGGCAGAACTAGTTACACAAGGTAACCACGCTTAACTACAACATGATGATAAAATCACTGTGCTACTTGGCAACAAAGGTAAGAGATTTGCCTATGTATGAGGGGTTGAGCAAGGTGGATAATTTCCTCAAGAAATTTGAAAAAAAAGTGTTGGAACAACAACGATTCGATGCTCTAAAATGGGCACTATGTGATACGCTCGCAAGGTGGTGGGGTACACAACAACATAATTTTGAGGACTAGCACGACTGCAGAAGAATGATGCACATGCAGTTTGGGATGCCTCAGATGTGGCTAAAAGACAAATATGATAGATGGGATGATCCATGTGCACACCTCGTGAAATGGACCAAGGTCTATGGGGAAGAGCCACAACCTGAGTGGGTGCATATGTTCTGTCATACCTTGGATATCATACCCATGAATTGGTATACTGAGACGGAGCTTTGCCATGGCATGAGCGAATGGATATATTGTGTGAAGGATTCCTGTTAACCTTCACATTTGAGGATCATTGGTGGGATACTGTTGATGATGTGCTACATGTAGTAAGAGAAACTATCTTCAAAATACCCCAGGAGCCAATGGAAGTGTTTCAGCCGGAATGGGCGACCCATCTGAGCTGCATACTGGAGTGTTACAATGTGAATATTGAGGAGGATGATGAGGATCCACGGAAAATTAATATTCCAGAAACTGAAGGTTATCACGAGGTTCAGGGACCATTGATTGAAGATCCTGACATCACTGCGCCGCTAAAAATGAAGTAGGTAAACATTGGGATGGAGGCTGAACTGAAGTATGCAATGCTCGGTGACTATTGGGATGATGCCACGGTGGATAAGGTCACTAAGCTACTCCGCGAATACCAAGACTTATTCCCGACCAAGATTATGGACTTAAACGGGATCGTTGGCAATTTAGGGATGATGAAAATCACCCTAAAACCTGACATGAAGCTGGTTAAGCAGAGGCCTTAATGCTTGAATCTGAAGTACAAGGAAAAGGTCCATGTAGAACTAGACAAAATGCTTGCAGCCAGAATTATTGAGCCGATGGAAGAATCTGACTGCGTGACCCCTATGGTAGTGTAGGAGAAAAAGAAGAACGGTGAGATAAGAATATGCATGGACCTCAGGAAGTTGAATGACGCCTATATACATGACCCATTCTTGACACTATCCACAGATGAAGTATTAGAAAATTTTGGTGGGCAAGAAGCATATTCTTTCACCGATGGGTTCTCAGGGTACCACCAGATCAAAATTGTGCCGGAAAACAGGAGAAAGACCACCTTCGCCATTGAATGGGGTCATTTTCAGTACATCGTCATGTCATTTGGGTTAAATAACGCACTAGCCATCTTTTCGCGCATAGTTGTTTCCGCCTTCAAAGAATATATCCACAAATTCCTAGAGGTCTATCTGGATGATTGGACTATCTTTGGATTGGTTAAGCACCATGTAGCAAGCTTACGATTGATGTTGGATACTTTTCGATGACACCAGATTGCGCTGAATCTTAAGAAGTACACATTCCTTGTTCCCTTTGGGAACCTACTAGGACATGTGGTCTGCAAACAGTGACTAATGGTAGACCCCGCAAAGATTGCATTCATTATGAATTTGGAAGTACCGCGAAGTGTTAAACAGTTGTGCGTTGCCATGGGACACACAAGGTACTATAGGAAGTTCATCAAAATCTATGCCCAAAACACCGCGCCAATGGAGAATATATTGAAAAAGGATGTCACATTTTGATGGAATGATGATTGCATGTAGAGCTTGAATGTCCTAAAGGGGAAATTGGCCTCCGCTCCAATCCTGGTCTTCCCAAAATGGGATGTGGAGTTTCATGTCCATGTTGATGCGTCATGTATCATGCTAGGAGCGGCGCTCATACAAGAGGGCGGAGAGGGATTGGATTAGCCTATCGTGTTTGCAAGTTGTAGATTGTCCAAAGCCAAAAAGAACTATTCCACAACTGAGCGTGAGGGATTGGCTATGGTGTATGCGCTCCAAACATACTGGCACTATTTGCTAGGAGGAAATTTCAAGATGTATACAGACCATTCCACGGTAAAGTACTTGGTCAATAAGCCTGTTTTGGGGGGGCACATATGTAGGTGGCTCTTATTTTTCCAAGAATATGATTTTGAGGTCGCGGTAAAACATGGATGCCTGAATGCAGGACTGAATCACTTGTCGCGTATTGAGACATGTGAGGAACCTACTAGTTTAGAGGAAGGATTACCTAATGCACAACTCTTTTCTATGTGCGTCACAAAAGGACACTTCAAAGATATAATCCACTTTTTGACAACAGGGACTGCGCCGAAGGAATACTCCATCCAATAGAAGAAGGAATTGGTGGTGCGCGCAGTGGATTTTTCTATCATTGCATGGCACTTATACAAAATGGGAAATGATGAGATATTGCAAAAGTACGTACTTGAATTTGAACGAAGTCAGATCCTTGTGGAAGCACATGGGGGCACTGCAGGAGGACACTATGCAGGACGAGTGACTGGACAAAAGATTCTTCGTGTAGGGTTGTGGTGGGCAACCCTTCACCAGGATTCAAAAGCACATTGTAAGGCCTGCGATATATGTCAAAGGACTGGAAAACCATCACAGAGGGATGGGATGCCATTGAATCCACAAATGACTCTATAGCCGTTCGAGAAATGGGAAATTGACTTTATGGGACCTATTGAGCCTCAGGGAAAAATAGACGTGCACTACATCATCACCACAGTGGAGTACCTGACACGCTAGGCGGAAGTGCATTCGGTCAAAGATTGCACGGCCGCTACGGTTGTGAAGTTTTTGTTTGAAAACATGTTGAACCAATTTGGTTGTTCGAAAATCTTAATGAGTGATCGCGGTACACATTTCCTGACCAAAACCATCAGCGCGATCACATAAGAGTTCCAGGTGTATCATCAAAAAGGTACACCGTATCACCCACAAGCCAATGGGACAATAGAAGCATTCAACAAAATATTGGAGACTACGCTAACCAAAGTGTGCAATGTGCAGTGAAGCAATTGGGACCTGCGCGTACTAGTAGTACTATGGGCTTATAGGACAATGTGCAAGAAATTGACGGGACGAACACGTTTCCAGTTAGTTTATGGTGTGGAAGCTGTCATGCCAATGGAATATATTGTACCTAGTCTACGCATAACAGCGCTCATAGGTATGACGGATCGCAAAGCTCTAGAGGAAAGGTTCGCGTAATTGGAAGAACTTCAGGAGGAACGATTCTTGGCTAGTTTTCATCAGCAAGTAAAAAAGCAGTGTGAAAAGGCCTGGCATGATCACCATATTAAGCTATGCACCTTCAAGGTAAATGACTTAGTGTTGTTGTATGATAGTAAATTTGAAAAATTTCTGAGAAAGTTCAAAATGCATTGGCTGGGACCATACGTGGTTAAGGAGGTCATAGACAGAGGCACATTCCAGCTAGTCAAACTAAATGGAGAACCCTTCCCAGGCAAAGTGAATGGCTGTCGCTTGAAGCCCTACAAGGGTGGGCTGAATATCTAACTAGCCGGCAGAAGCATAGTCTTCGCACTCCAAGGATCCAGACAAAGCTGTGGGACTATAAAAAAATGCAATGGATACCAATACAGATGTAGAGAAGCAGTTTGGACACAAAGGTCTCAGAACAACGTATGCAACAGATCCAGCAAGCAACAACTCAGTTCGAGAATAGTTGGAGGGACTCTGCACAAAGATCGCCGTGCCGACAGAGTGACTTGAGGGTGAGTCACGATGTTTGTTTTGGGGGCTTGTTGGGCATGGAATCCCCCCAATGCATGTTTTGGGGCTCAAGGCTTGAGTTTGACCGAATTGTGTTGTAAATCTCCATGAATTGCGGGTGTGGAAGTATGTTAGAGTCACAGGGTTGTCCGCCCTAGTTTTGTAATGTAATGTCGGCCTACCCATGGTCCACGAACCATGGGATTGTATAAATTGAGCAAGGCTCTAAGTGTAAAAGAGAGAAGAAGAAGTAGTAGATAAGAAAGAGTCTAAGTATCTAAGTGTGTCTCTAGGTCGTAGAGTAGGAGAAGGCTCTGCAGCTGAGAGGCCTAGTAGTCTGCAACTGAGTGCGTAGACCCCTATAGCTGAGTGTGCAGGGTGGAGTCGAGTCTATAAATGAAGAAGGAATTAATAAATATAATTTTTATCATAATTATGTGTATCTTTTCTTGGGGTAATGCATGTTTGATAATTGGTGAATATATTGTTTATTTATTGCGCACACCTGTATGAATGGTTTATATTGTTAAGTATAACTTAAAGCATGCAAGTAGGCTAAGATAATCAAATAACATTGGAATATCCATAAATTCTTGGGTAATAACACAGAAGCACAATGTTCATTCCTTGGTTTTGTGTCATTTGACTTTGCTTCTTTATTGGGTCCATCAACCATTTTTGTTTTAGTGTTCATATACAAGACAACCTCTAGGACAAGGCTAGTGCCTTCCATTACGTGGGTTGACTTGGCCTTTTCTATTGTCTTAGGATAGTTTGATAAGCTCGAGTTTCCCACAAGCCCTTAATAGATCTAAATGAAGGTGGCCATAATGAGCTGCTGTCTCCACGATGGCCACTAATCCTAATCTATGTTCTTCAACATTAGGGAGGATTCAACCTTTGGTAACAAAACTTCTTGATACTTTCTTAAATGATGATGGGGGTGTAGGAGGCACTTTCTATATCATTGTTTATAATCGTTTAACCTCATCAGACTCTCCAAGACATAATTTGCTACAAAAATTATCAATTTTCTATTGCCACCTTGAAATGCATGTGCTTCCTTCAAATTATGTATGATGTTTTAGTTGACTCATTGTTGGAAATATTGGGGTGACCACTTGCACTTTGTTTAATATTTGAGTGTAAACAGGTATTTATTTCGAATTTATAACCTCTTTTGCTGCTTCAAATATATGTAAGGTGTACAGTCACTAGCCTTAGCTTATTAAGGTTAATGTGGGTGCTTTTGGGCTCAAGGGTCCTTGAACAAATATCATGGGTGTATCTAGCAAATGATTGATAGAGTTGGTGTTGGAGGATAGAGTGGATATAGGAGAGAGGGTTGATTAGGGGTTGATGTGGTAGAGGGTTGGTTTAGGTATGATGTGAGAAAGAGATAGGGCACATGCATACACACACCACAATGAGTGTTGGCTTGTAGGGGCCTGACCCAAGTTCAGAGGTGATTTAGCCAAACAAATCCCGTTACTACTAGCCCTTTCGACAACAGTTCGCAGAGCACAGATTGAGGTATCACCTGAAGTAGTATGGGAGGGTGGTAGAACTAGGTTTCCGCACCCTAGAGATGTTTGGTTATTTTCAGCAGTCTGCGGTTTGACCCTACGTGCACCTATCAGTACCTCACAGCCTGTGATGTTGCCTTCGCACAACCCTACTTGGGGCTCGATTTGCATTATTACCCAATCCCTTGCTATTAACTTGATATTAGTTGATCACTTAGGTTATCTGTATGGTTTAGTAATACTTAACAGTGTTCATCATTCATACAAGTGCGCGTGATACATAAAACAATACAATTGAAAAAGACATCAACCATATAATAACTCAAAATAGATACACAAGGTTTGGAATCATACTTCTCTTTATTATCTCTTTCCCTGGTTATAGACCCGACTCTACCCTACGCACTCAACTGCAAGTATCCACACACTCTGCTGCGAACTCTACTAGGCCTCTGTGCACTCAGCTGTAAAGCCTCTTGCTACTACTACAGCCCAAAGCACTTAGACCTTTTCTCTATGCTTGCTATCTTCTAGACTCCATTTCGTTCTCAACTAAATTTACAACTTAGAGCCTCACTCTATTTATATAATCCAATGGTTCGTGGACCATGGGTAGGCTGAAACTACATTCAAAACTTAGGGTGGAAAACCCTATGACTCTAAGTTTCAATTCATGCTCCGCGCCCATAATTTATGGAGTCTTTACAACAATAGTACTGAAAACTTGGGCTTTGAGCCCCAAAACATGCTGTGAGGGGATTCCATGCCCAACAGGCCCTCGACACAAACATCATGAATCCCCATAGAGTCAATATTTCGACATGATGATCTTGGTGCGGAGTCCCTCCAGTTAGGCCTGAATGGTCTGGATGTTGGTAGCGCACTGAGCTGCTACCTACTGAACCTGCTGCATTCTTGCTTATGAATCCTCTGTTTTCGGCATGTTGCGCTACATATATGCATGCATTCCTTGAATTTGCACAAGATTTCGTTTGATATTTTCCGTGATTATGAAGGCTTCATCAATCCATGGATAGGCGTGTCCCTTCCTTAGCCATACCCGGTCCTTTTCAAGTTTGCGAAGTCTAAGGTTTCCTTGCCAAATGGATTCTTGAAGTCTTATGTGTTCTACTTCGTGTAGCTGCGTGACTTCTTCATCCTGGGCTTCGCGCACTGTCGCACCTGTGGGTGTTATTATGTGTGGATTCATATTTGCATGCTCCTCAGAGATTACGGTCCCTACTTCATTCCACAACCTTGGAATTGTTTTTGCTGTCAAGGTTTTGCACATGGTCCTATAGGCCCATTGAACCGCTAGTACACGTAGGTCCCAGTCAGTGCGTCTCACTTGGTGAAACTTGTTCAATACTTTTCACACCCTGTAGAATGCTTCTCCGTGGATACTCTTTGGTGCACTTCATCTTCCCTGCCGCTGCATTTTGTTCTGATTCTCTATTCTGGGAGTGGTGTGTGCTTGTACGGGCTGCATGTCACATGTCTATACCCATCGGGAAAGGTGGGTGCGCAAGTTGTTTTGTTCCTCGTAACCGGATCTCATCCATAGCTGGAGTTTTCCAAATCATAGGTGCATCATCCTTCTACATCCATGCTAGTCCTCAAAGCTTCTCTAATGCATACCCCACCACCTTGTGGGCGTCGCGTGTAGTTCCCATTTCAGAGCATCGAACCGTTGTTGTTCTGGCACTACGCTTTCAAATTTGTTCAAGAATTCATCCATCGTTGTCAACCCATCATACATATGTAGATCCCTTACCTCTGTTGTCACGTAGCGCAATTATCTAACCATCATGTTGCAATTTAGCGTGGTTACCTCGTGTAACTGGTTCTGCCATCGTTCTGTTTCCTCATCTGAATCTAATGTGTAGGAGCTTTCGTGCTCCCACAAAATCTGGCCATTTGCTATAGGATTCACCCAATCCTATTCTTGAGTGGTTATCTTGTAGATACAGTCTAGCTCGTCGTTGCACTCATCATCACGCATTGGTTCTATGCAGCGCGCTCCTTCCACTGGGTCTAAAGGCACCACTACGCGTAGTGACTTTTTCTCAAAAATCATTTTACGCTTCTTTAGATTTATTACTCCATTCATATCGATGGCCCAGTCTATTCCTAGTAGTGTAGGAAAGGGATTGATATCATCGACAATCTCTATCACTTCAAAATCCACCAGCACACTCGCACCTCCAATATCCATCGTTACTCCTTGCAATCTTCCCATGGGTAAGACCTTCTGCTAGTTTGCCATTCGTAATTGAATAGGATACCATTGTAGTGTGGGTCTTCCCATGCGTTCCCATGTTTGTTTGGTAGTACATTCATGTCCGATCCGAGATCCAGAATTACCTAATCCATTTCATACTCTCCAATTTGCGTAGTCAATCTCATTTCCCTTCCTGTGCGCAATGCATGCTTTCCAAGTTTCCAGACCACATGCGGTTCTTTTGACCCTGTGCACCTAGTGATAAGTTCTTGTAGTCCTTTTATAGCCTTGCTATCGTGTAGCAGCTTTATGCATGTCTCCGGAAAGGTAGTGAGCATTGAAGGATCCATCTCTGGCTCTATTTGATCCTTACTACTTGAAGTGGAGGCCTCTGTGAAGCTCTTCTTAGCTTCCATGAATGTCTCCTTCATGCATTCTAAATCAAATTCAGGTTCCTTTGTAGGAGCCTTGTGAACTCACACACTTTCTTCAGGCTGCTTACCTTTGTCATCTCCTATCATGATACCACTTCTAAGCATTGTGTTTACATTCGGGTCCTCTTCATGCAGCTCAGACCTCATCATTTGCAAATTCTGAGTTGGGGGAGGCTGGAGTACCCCTTTTTTACGTAGCCTCGCTATCAATGTAGGGCAGTCTTCTACCTCATGATCAAACTGAGTACAGTACAAACATGATGTTCTCATCGGATTTGTACAATCATGGGCATAGTGTGATGGCCCTCCGCAATTATAACAAATTAGCTGTCTGCAATCCCTTCTTGGTCCCATTCCACTCGACCTCGTCCGCGCCCTTGAAATCTAGCGCATGCCATTCCTGCATTTAGGTCGAGGGCTCATGTTTCAGTCTGTACCCTATCGGCAGGAGTCTGATCCATCATTAGTTTGTAGATTCTGCAGATGCGTTCATCAGATGTGTTCTGCTATAGATGACAATTATTCGTAGTGTGTTTTCCTCCTATCTGACAAATCATGCACCATAGTGCAGGTGCCGCCCTTGGTCCTGCTTGTGCCTCAGGCCTTAATAGCATCGACCCTCCTCCCGCGAAGTAATTCGTGAAAAATGGACAGTGGTCCTTGTCATGCCCCTGGCCTTTGCATTTTATGCACCATACCTCCTTGCGCACTTCTGGCTGAGGTGTTCTGTCATGTTTCAAACTCTACATTTATAGACAAAAATTTTTCATTTGCACGTGGATTTGTTGGACTCCAAGACTCGGATCTTGTATAGGGGTCTCATGCAATCTCATTTCCATCTCCAAAGCTTCAGCCTGGGTGGAAATCTTTTGTTGTGACAACGTTGTCCTTAAATGTAGTGTTAGTGACGCTGCAAACCATGCGCGGTGCTGCCCATCTGTCAAAGTCAAGTTGGCTTCACGAATCATACTCTTTAGTCTCTGGCCCAAATCTTAGGGGGTCTTGCCCAGGACCATTGTGATCTCCTTAAACCCGATAATTGATTGTTTCTCTAACTTTGGCATGCTAAATTCCCTGTTCAGCGTGGCCTATATTTCTACGAATCCTAGATTTGGATGGTCATTAGAATGCTTAATGTACCATGTTGATGCGCAATCGTACAACGTGCTTACCAGCGTATCCTTCTTATATTGTCATCCACGACTCCTTGTGCTTCCCATACCGCCCTTACCATGAACCAGAATTGGTTTGGATATTGATTCCCTACTCCTCTAAATACCGACAATTTGATCGCACTCACTATATTGAACTATGGTGGTGGCGGAGGTGGGGTGGGTGGATATGGAGGTGAAGAGGGTGAGACTGGTTGCAGTGTAGGTGGAGGAGGTAAGAACGTAATTCACTACCTTATCAGACTAACCGCGCTTCTTGGAAAAACTTTTGTGAGATCTTCCTCACTTTCCCGTGAGGGTGAAATTAAGGGACTAGTTTCTAATTCTTCACTACTTCCATTTCTATAGATCTTCCCACTTCGTGTAGTCCCAAACATTAATTTATTCGCATAACCTGCTTTTCACACAATAGCATCTTAATCCAAGTGTTCAAAGATTTAATATACTTACCTCGCGGTCCTTTGAGGAAGCGTCGTCTTGCCTCACTGTAGTTGATGGTTGTATCTACTGTGAACTCAGTGATAAATCCTCCTATAATTTGGTCGAACCAATGGTCCACAACTCACGCGATCTTATCTTCTGACGCTTCTAGTCTGCGCACTAATTTTGGAGTCCACAAGATTGGTTTATCGAGCCTACACCTTCACTGACTGTCTGCTAGCTTTGCGACCCACTCATATAGCTCAGAAGGAAAGGATGCAAATAAAAGTTCATGGATTTCTGTATATAAGTAGCCCTACAACCACTGTTCCTTAGATAATCATGGATTCCTATTTTCCTACGCTGCGAACTCGTGAATATTCTTGTCCAACCACCCTTCAATTTCTTTCTTTGTTGGATTCCAGTGACACTACATCAGACATCCCTTATGTAGATCCCGGTCCCAACAATGGAACCATTTGTTGGCTTGTAGGGCCTAACCCAGGTTCATAGGTGATTTAGCCAAACAAATCCCATGACTATTGGCCCTTTCGGAAACAGTCTGCAGAGTGTGGACTGAGGTCTCACCCGAAGTAGTATGGGAGGGTGCTAGAACTAGGTTTCTGCACCCTAGAGATGTCTAATGATTTTCGGTGGTCTGCGGTTTGACCCTGTGCGCACATCGCTACGTGCACCTATCAATACCTCGCAGCCTACAATGTTGCCTTCGCGCAACCCTACTCAAGGCTCGATCCACATTATTACCCAATCCATTTCTATTAACCCGATATTAGTTGATAACTTAGCTTATCTGTATGTGTTTAGTTATACTTAACAGTGTTCATCATTCGTACAAGTGTGTATGATACATAAAACAATACAATTGCAGAAGACATCAACCATATAATAACTCAAAACAGATACACAAGGTTTGGTATCAAACTTCTCTTTATTATCTCTTTCCTTGGTTACAAACCTGACTCTACCCTGCGCACTTAGCTACAGGGGTCTGCGCACTTAGTTGCGGACTCTACTAGGCCTCTACACACTCAGCTGCAGAGCCTCTTCCTACTACTATGACCCAAAGCACTTAGAACTTTTCTATATGCTCACTATATTCTAGACTCCATTCCGTTATTATCTAGCTTTACAACTTAGAGCCTCGCTCTATTTATATAATCCCATGGTCCGCGGACCATGGGTAGGTCGACATTGCATTCAAAACTAGCGTGGACAACCCTAATATGACTCTAACATTCAATTCGTGCTCGGCACCCGTAATTCATGGAGTCTTTATGGAAATAGTACTCAAAATTTGGGCTTTGAGCCCCAAAACATGTTGTGGGGGAATTCCATGCCCAACAAAGAGAGAGAGAGAGAGAGATAAAGAGACTAATAAAGGAATGCCTGGCTAGAGAGAGAGAGAGATAGACTAAAAAAGGAATGCGTGGCTAGAGAAAGAGAGAGAGAGAGATAGATAAAGAGAATAATAAAGGAATGCTTGGCTAGATAGAGAGAGAGAGAGAGAGAGAGAGAGAGAGAGAGAGAGAGAGAGAGAGAGAGAGATGGTTTATGAATAACAAAGGAATGCCTTGCTAGAGTGAGAGAGAGAGATGGTCTAGGGCCAACATGAGAGTGATATAGATGATATGGTAGTGTTAGGGCCATCATGGGAATTTAGGGAGTTTATATTCATGGATTGACGATAAAGAGAGAGCTCTGGTGGCTTAAGGTTGATGCCTTTCATAATGTGTAAAAGAAGAAACTTGATTTTTCAATAAAATCAACTATTTTTATCTCTTACTTGTTGTAAATTGTAATTATATTTTAGAGATTGAGTTGTTTTCTACAGAGTCATGATTATAGAGTCAGTAATCTATATTTTGTCAAAGGATCCTTACAGTTTATATTCCTTGGTCACATGGAGTGTGTTATCTATGAATATTTTTATGCATTTTTTTTTCTTTTTCTTTTCTATGAGAATGAAAACCTTACACTCCATTTTCCTTTCTATGATTCTCAATTTTGTTTGTGCATAATTAACGTAGTTCATTATCCTTATATTATCCTAGATTTTGTGGAACTAAGAAATGGACACATTTCAGATTTATAACATTTTTCTTAATATTAAAGAGCACATTTGCTTTTAAATCTGAATCTCAATTCAAGGGTTTCCTATTGTACATCTATCAGTATATTTGGGTGATCACATGGTATCGTGATTTTGAAACATGCGCTATTATCAATGGCCACATTGAACAAAATTATTTAGTGATATGATTATTGATGGACGTACTTATTGTGGTCCTTTCTATTTCTAGTTATGTGAGTCACTGACTATAGGCCCTTCACATGCAGTTAATATTGCTAGAGAGGTAAATTTGAATCTTATTTTGCATATGGAATGTTTTATATTGCGGTCCCTATGAAGTGTTTTTATCATAGGTCAGACTTGTGTCTTTTCTCGAACACATATGTTATGAAATTTAAATGTATTTACGTAATTATATGGGGTAATAATAAGTGAAATTTAGTGTGATGCCATTTGGAAATTATTATGCATGTGTATTTTGTTGATATGTGTTTTGTGTCAGGCCATCAAAGGAGGGGCAACTGTTGTAGTTACTATTGGAGGCGATGAAACCCTTCACGAGGTCTATATTTTCTAAAATTACTTGAGAGTATTAAATGTTGGTTCACTTGTTGTACCATTCTCTTGATCAAGGGAAGTATGGTAATATAGTGGTTTTTAATTGTTTTCAAATTCCCAAGCACTCAAAACAAGGCTTTAGAAAACGGTGGAAAAAGTAACATTTTCTTCACCAATAACATATAAATTATATGTGTATTTAGCAAGACAAAGGATTTACATCCACACCGGGTGCAAAACTTGATAGGAACAATGAGAGCATGGAAAATGAAGGATAATAGTATATGTTTGAAGCTAAATAGGTGTGCATCTCATCTTTAGACTTTAAAGACTCTTTCATTGGTCAAAACAATAACAAATCCAAAATCTAGGCCACACATTGTAGGACAAAATTTGGTAATGATGTAAAATGAGAAATATATGCATGTTTCAGTAATAGAAAATGAATATTTACTTGTACTTGTAAACAAACCTTCTTTCACCACATTCTCTCCACCATCTTTCAACTTCCACAACTAGGATATTTGCACTACAAAATACATAATCTAAATTCATTCTTAGATGTGAAGAATTATTAGAGTTCTTCTTCTTCATGTCTTCCTTACATTGAATTGAAGAAAAAACTCATCTCATATGACCTCTTTGAAAGAAATATCATCAGAATTATCGCCCAAGATTAGGTTTGAAAACCCACTGTGGTGCTTTAAAAATATCATCACAATTATCACCCAAAATTAAATTTAAAAGCCCATTGTGACTCTATCTAGGTTCTAGGAATCCATTATAAACATTTTGAGGCCTATTTTCTTGCCACATTATGAATGCGATGTTGTTCCATTCCTGTCCTGATCCTAAAAGTTAATTTGAGTTGTGAATAAGTTTTCATAAGCAACTGCTCTGTCTTGTTTTATATTTGGCTCAACTTGTGTAGATTCAACACAACCGGTGATGAATTTTCCTATAACAACTTCATCTACACCATCCATAGCCATGTGAGAACCCTTCGCTTCAAACTCAATTACTAGTGAATTTAATCCCTAAGCATAATGAGGCCTTGAACTCCTAGAAAATTTCCATGATCCTCTATTCATCAAGCATCTCTAAAGTTTAAGGTAAAGTTCCATGCATAAAATGATAATGGTTATCTTTCTTTGTTGGAAGACTTGTAGCGTTTCCATTCACATTAAGCTCAGAATATGATGACCGTGGGGATGACATCACCTAGCAATTTATGGTGCTTATAGAAGAAGCATCAACATCTACCTTTGAATTCTTATTTTCATCCACTTTGATTTTCTTTGACTTAGCTTTGTCTTTTGATTTTGCTGGCAGGTATTATTCATATCAAGTCTGAAATCCATAGAATCCAACTGTGTGGTTATTTCTAATGAAATGACAGTGATGCTTCTAGGTTATAATGAAGGTCAATGTGTGGAGGACTAGAGCTACAAACACAACCCAAGAAATCTAAAGGATTTCCCTCTCCAGTGCTCATCCTACCTTATTTCCTAATATTTGGACAAATGCCACTCTAATGATCTCTTACAATAATTTGCTTCCTTGCATTGAATTTTCTATGAGGTATCTATTATTTTGTCCTATTTCGAATTTCCAATCCTATAGTTTTTAGACAAGACACAAACAACAATGGTCTTTTCAGCATTAAATGTTTTGTGTTTGATGGTGGTGAATTTTGTAATTCACTAATCTATGTCTCCCATTCCTTTGTTTGTTGTTGTTACTGCTCCCAATAAGCAAGCTGAAAATGTTGAACCAAATCCATGTCTTTCTTGCACCTATTCTCTTTCCCATGAGAATGAATGGCTTTCACTATTTCCACAAGTGAAATATCCCAATAGAAGTCAACTACTTCATCGCCATTCAATAACTCATGTTGGTGTTTGAAGGTGGCCTCCTCTAGTAAATCCATAATTCTCTCAAATTCTTCTTCCAATACTTGACTTGGTTGGAAACCTTCATCACCAACCCTCATAATATTTAAGTTACCAAGCCAATCCTCATCCCTAATGCCCATGTCATACATGACACGAGAAGTGGCCAAGAACATTTCAACTTCACTCTCCAACTATTAGATATACCTTGAAGTTGGGCAGACAAAATTAGGATTGAAATCATTCTACTCTATCTTTCACACTTCAGGTATTGGTATGTTCCTCACTTAGGTAGGTCAAAAGTTCCAATTGTGGCATTCTTCATGAAATTATTTGAATAGAGTCCATTTCTTCCTATTAAGAAAATCCAAGCTCTGATCCTTCCACATCTTCTTAGACTACCTTAGGAGTACAATAGAGGTCAAATAGGCATTCCCTTTATCACTAACTCTCTTTGGGTTCTATATCAACGAGATGGACTCCTTTCTTAGGAGCACATATAGGATGGTGATGATTGTCTTCTACATGATGTATTGATCTCCTTTATTTTAGTTTTCAACGACATGATCCTCTTGGCACCTCACCTAAGGGGTTGTAAAGACAAATTGATGCCTTATCCAACTCTATGATCTTTGATAGTTGACATTTCAACTTAGTAAGACTAAGTTTATGATCTTCAACATGTCTCAACATGCCCTCTTTGACTACCATTTTTACATTGGAGGGGATGGGATTGAGATTACTACAACCTACACATACTTGTGGGTCAGATCTTAGAAGTCCAGCTTAGCATGAAGCATGATTTCTAGCCCCAACTTAATAAGGAATATGGTTTTCTTGGCTAAAGAGATAGCGCTCTAGGACATATATTTCAAGATGCACCTCTTTGGACATGATCATTAGAGCCATGACCCTTTATGGATTTAAGTTCTAGGGACATTGGCTTGATTTGGGTTTATTGGGCTAGGATAAGGAGATTCTAAACCCTTATATTATGATTCTGCATCTGCTACAAACATGAAATTCCTCAATCTATCATCTGTATGGAGTTCAGGGTATTGCTTCAATAGACCCCTCCTTGGTGTAATTGTTGTGGGTTCTTAATTGCTTCAGTTAGTGGCTAATTCTATCAATAAACTTGCCATTTTTGGGTAGTCTTTAGACACTCTAGGTCAACTCCTACTATCCAAATGAGACTTAACCTAGGATATTACAGATGAAATCTACAAGGTACATCCAAATCACTTGGATTTCCCTCCTTGAGGGTGCTTGAATATGTCATTTTATTATTTTTAGTGCTTTATGTAGCTAAGTGGCTCTTATTGTTAGGCATATCTATACTAATGGACATTAGATGCAAAACCTTAGGATTCCCCTTGGTTCATTCAGAGTGGGCTCCCACTAGCTTTGGTTTGAGATAACTCACCACATCACACACCTCAAAGGGAATTTTCAGCTATGTGACTTACAAGACATCAAGTTGAGGGAGCACATTGTCTTCAAATGTTCTATCTATTAGGATATAACACCGTTACATATTTATTGGATCTATTATTGACTGATAACACTTGTTACTTGGAGGTTTTTTCAAGACTCGCATCTTATTTATCAATTTTAAAGTTCTATTTGTTGCCTAGAGTCTATAGCCGAGGAACTAGGCACTAAGTCTTGCCTAGCTTTCCATTTTAAATATTAAAAGACAAAAGCAATATCATTTTGCAAATTTGTTTTTTATCATTTGAAGGAAAGACCTGTAGGCTTATCATGGATTCCTCCCTTATGTTGGAGGAGAGCTAGCCTTATGTGAGAAGGATGATCACCAAGGTGACAATGGGTGATGTCCTCAAGTAACTTTGGGGTTTTTAGTTGATAATTGAATCTATATTTTGAAGCACAAATTTTAGAGGTAGCAATGAAGTGATTTTCTCCTTGGATTGATCGAATGATTTTAAGCACTTATTCCATTTCTTAACAAACCATCATTTGGATGATGTTATGGCTCTTTTACTTTTGAGAAAGAATCTGCCACAAGATATACGAAAGCTTATGTGGCTGCCTCAAAGGCTCGATCGAAGGAGGAGAGGGAGCCACCCCTCCTTAGGGAAGTCATGGATTCCCCTAAGAATAGAGAAATTGAGAGAGAAAATCTTGTTGTGCAACGTTTTGTCTCTATTAATTGTAGGATTTGAACAATCAAATCTATCTTTGACATGATATTTAGCTTTGAACAATTTGCATGCTTAATGTAGGTGCCTTTTCGTAAAGTAATAAACTACAATACTTTGTATTAATTGGGACATTGTTGTTTTCTATAAGTTAAAGCACTCTTTCAGTTATTGTGGCATTCATTTTTACCATTTAGAAAGACATGACAATTAAGGTGATTAGACATTTGTTTCAATTGCGCCATTTTCCTAAATGCATATATTTGCAATATGTTGTAGTTTTCATCTGTAATGTGCTCATACACTCGGTCTCACCTGAGAAGGGGTCAAATTTGTAGTTCTATAGTCTGAAATAAGCCATTTCGAAGGATATGAAAAAATAACTGGTTTTTATATGTGAGAACCATTTCCACAAAAAAATCTTGCTATTGTTCCTATCTGGAGCCTTATATTTGTAATATTGTAGACATTTACTCAGATGTCCATATTAGTCATGCTTTAGCATGCCCCCTAATTTTGATCATCAATATTCATAAGGTTATCTACATGGTAAAATTTAATGCTGGTACATTGTGATAAAAAAAATGCTTAACAAAATTCTTCATGCTTTATAGTGATAAAAGTACTTTTGTAATTTTTTGTGACACAAATTACACTTTAACTTTGCTTACATTATATATTGTAAATTTGACAGGTTGAGCTTCAATATATACATGATTATGTAGGGGTTAGTACAAGCATTGGACTGACACCATCTCCAATAACACATTTCTCAAGAGTCATTGGAAACAAGAATATTTCTGTAGGGGGTGAATTTTCTTTTTACATTGCATCAGGAAACTTCTTAAAATATGATGCAGGTTTGACTATTTCAAAGCATGATTTTGTTTCTTCTTTGACCTTGTAAGACTTAGTCCTTGCCATTCTTGTAAACTGAAATAATGAATTTTAGTGGGTTTTTTGGTACAATATAGAAGCAATTGCTAACTATTTTATGAAGCATTGCATTGAAAGTTTTTTGGTGTCATACTAAAAGTGACCCATGCTTTGTAGAATTGGTAAGGGTGATACCTTGAAGGCATCTTACTTGCACATTATGAGTCCTCTAACAGAGAATGTTGTTGGAATAGAGATATCACGTAACTTTTCAAGGAACAAGAATATGTTCATCATAGGCACTCAACATGCTTTGGACCTGTTGGATACCTATACCAATAGGTTTCATATTTCATGATTGGCAAATTCAAATGCCAAATATGCTCTGCTTTGCTAATACAAAGATCCCATATTTCCAAGAGATGACAAGGTGTGTACATAGCTTCATGTTTACTAAATTTTGATGGATGGTCCAACAATCTAATCTGGATCATGCCATGTTTCAATTTTCTATCGTAGAATAGAGAAAGAAGTCTGTCCAAACTGTTTAATCTTGGCAGACCAATAGTTAGGCAGAGAAACTAAGGTTCCCAACTGCTTAATCTGGGGCCTTGGAAACAATAAGGGTAGTGCTAAATAGGCAATCAAAAGAAAAAGCCAATGGAAAAGAAAAGGCACATAAGGGTTTGCAAGTCCAAGTGCACCCTCCAAGAAGAAACAAAAAATGCTAGGCAAGTAGATGGGTAGGTAGATGGGGTTGCAGAAGTGGTATTCCTTTCAAACTGAACCTTGCTGGTCAAGATAAGGAAAACAACACAATGGAGCATGTCTAACTTCCTTTTTTCCCTGTTTAACACTCATTACTAACATCCCTACACCAGTTGTGTTTATGAAAGAATTCAAGTTTTTATGTTGGTTCTGGTTTCCTTTAAGAGCCACATTTCTTGTGTAAAATTCTTTTCATTTTGATCTACTCCCTAAGCTAAGTGGTTTTCAAATAAACTTAGTGATATCACTCCTCATTCACCTTTTCCCTCCATGCTAACCCCTAACTTCTATTATCTAAATTCCCTATGTCACCCTTTCCTTACTATTATAACACTATGGTGTATAAACCCCAAGCATTCTATAAATATCCCCCCCCCTTGGCATTATAGCCATATGCTCACTACTAGGGAATCAAATTGACATCTGGTCAATTTAAGAACCCCAAGCCTTACCTCTTTTCCTCCTTCAGAAATCATTTAACCTATTCAACCCTTCATTTGCTAAAAAACTTTGTAAAAGACCCATTTGCACCCTTAACCCGCTCAAACGGAAAAATTACATGAAAAACCCACTTTTTCCGACTTATCCAAAGCCTTGGAGCTATGCGCGATTTTATAAGAAATACATTGAAAAACAATACAAATCCGCCAATGTTCCAAAGTTCCGCTGGGCACGCATTTCATGAAAAATAAATATTTTATTGCCCGCTCGACGTTGTATCGTCCGGACAAGTTATTGACCCGTCGACCGTCCGATCGGGCGCCTTTCATCCAACGGCCCACATGCATATCGGACCGGCCCTGACGTCCGTAAATTACCTTCCGATATCTGTCAGAGGGTGATGTCAGGCCTCTGCCACGCGTCACCCCCACAGTGTATCGGAGCCCCCTCTGACAATTCCGCTTCCGTATGGAAGGCGATGCAATATCATACCGCCTACGGTTTCCGGTCTCCGCCAACCTGCCTTGCCAACGTCACTGCCAGCATCACTGCTACGTCATCGCCGTGCCAGCGCCCTCGTCCGCCATTGCTCCACCTGTCCGCCACCTCACCATCCCCGTGGACCACTCTTAAGCTGCCACGTCACCTGATGATGTCATCCGACCTTGACCCCACCCAATGACGTCATGCTGACGTCATCCAAAAAAAAGCGCCAATGTTCCAAAAAATCCATATTTTGGCCAAAATTTCGCATTTTTTGCACTTTTTGCAAAAATGACTGTTGTGTCTTCTGCATGCATTTTACGTCCAAACTCACGCCAACATGCGGAATTCGACCTGGAGGCCATTGGCACGCCAATCCATCGGCATTTGTGACCAGGATTGTCAGTGTACTAGGTATTTATCCCTGTGAATCCTCTCTGTGCCTAGTTTTTTCTGTAAATCGCCTAAAGCAACTTAAAAGGCAGAAAAACATATAACTGAACGGCGAATCCCCTGTGCCTAGTTCCCATTTGCAATTATAAGGTCGAAATTCACCGGCTAAGCCTTGTTTACCAAAGCTTTCGCAAAACCTGCATTCTGTTCGCGCAATCGTGAACAGGGAAACCGAACTACACCAAATTACTGTGAAAGAGTCTGTTAAGGACAAGTATTTGCCCTTTTAATGCTTTGTGCAGTATTTCAATTGTTGCAATTAACCATTTTGTCCTCTGTTTCTCAATAAATCACCTCTCCTTTCAAGAAACACTCTTTTCTGTTACTCTGCACAGTAACACTAATTTACATATAAGCAGAGTTTTAAAGTAACCATGGATACACCAGTAGCACCTCTGGCCCTCAATATTGCCCCTTTAAATGCCCCTCAAAGAGAATTGGAGTGGAAGGCATTAGCAGATTTGGATTATCAAATCTCAGAGGAATTTCTAATGCACAGCAAGTTCCACATCCACCTGTTAAATGAATTAAAGATTAAACATGAGACTGGAACAGATGTATTGGGAATTTGGGATTCCTTCCTCCCAATCTTCAAACTTCCTCAGGTCAATCCATTTCCTTACCTAATTCACCTATGTGCTGATGGTTATGATGCCACTCAGAGGGCTGTGCTTGACCCTTCAGGCTCAGTTGTTTTCTACATTACCCCTGAGGCCATCAAAGAGATGTTGCAATTCAAAACTGAGAAAAAATTGGTTCCTTTATCTTTGATTGATCTGATAAAGCAAGGAGCTAAGATGACAGATGCTCAGATCACGAAGCTGAACCAACTATATATTAAATCTGATACTGTGGAGTACCCTCCCATTTCTCATGTTTACCTCAACCCATTGGGCAAGGACCTTGCAGATATGATCAGTCCCATTCTGGGTTATAACTCAATTGAGTATATTGATGAAACTGTACTGGTAATGATGCTCATGTTTTCCCCTGGCAAAACTCCAA
>APFE030938379.1:76989-119684 GCA_000404065.3 Pinus taeda
AGCTGGCCACAATGGGAATTACCAACAGGACTGAGACCATTTCGATAGTCAAAAGGGTCCTGACACTAAGAAACCTGGTACAGACATTAGAGAGAAGAAGCCAGGATATGCAGACAGAGATTAATAAATTCATGGACAAATTTGTAGCATTGCAGAACAGAGGTCTTCCTAACTTAATGAGCAGCGCAAGAAGACTACTTTCCCATGAAAATTATGCCAAGAGGGTCAACACCTTTGCGGCAAATAAGATTACAGAAAAGCCCAGCACTTCAGAAGAATCAGGGCCAGCATCAGGGCAGAATCTCTACAACAGGGTAGAGAACTTATTTTTTATCATGAATGAAATCAATCACTTGTTTGATGTGCCTCTGAATTTCTATAAATATATAGAGGCGGATGAGACTATAGAGGCAATTTTAAGACATCAATTGCCCACACAGGAAGTCTGGACTGGATTGATACAATTAATACTATCAAACCAGAGCCTGTAATCAAGTTTTTTCCATTGAAATATGTAAGTTGTCATGCACAGGAAAATTTTGATATATCAGCATGTATGGAGAAAAAGAGGCTGAGCCAACTCAACGAAACTATTCAGCCACCACAGTAGCACTGACAGTCACAGGTGACAGGGCTGAAAAGCTACAGGAGGGCAGAGCTGCAAAGACGCGTCATTCATCATTTATTACAAAGCGTTCAACCGACTCAATGACCTCCAAAGGTCAAAAAGTCTTCTGACAGAATTAAAGAGCATTCATGTTGTATTGTAAGCTGCAATGACTTCTTATCTGCTATTTCCTGTACGAGTTGGTGAAGATATTTATTTCTCAGATGACTCAATGCCTGAGATATTTTTTGAAACATTTGTATATATTCCCCCTCGCATGAGTTTGCAGGGGTGGTTGTTGATTTCTCTTCTAGAGTTCTTTTGCTGTAAATTCTCAGAGAAGTAATACAAAAGCCAGTGGAATTTCCAAAGCTCTGTGTTGTTTGATGCATTGTGGTGTTTAGCTGAATGTTACAGGATTCCTGCGTACTTCATGGCACAATAAGTTTTCCCTAAAACTCTTCGTTATGTGTTTTGTTATCTTTTCATATCTCTTTCATGCTTCTGTGCTTTACAGTTAGTGGCAAGGAAAAAGAATAGTTCTAGGATTTAATCACAGATTACCCTGAACTCAATCTAATCTATTATAAATGTTTTCTTCAGTTATAGTAATAAAGGTGTAATTCTTAATTGTTGCCCTTTCACACTATATCTTTCACAGTGATTATTTTTTCAAGAATTCAAGTTTGCTCCTGAGGAATATATCTCTTTCCCACACCCCAGCTTTGTGGAAAATTCTTAATTGCTTTTCACTGGTTATTTATATTTCACCATCTTAATTTCAAGTTTGTTTTATGAAGTATTCTAATGGCCCTGTAATTTCAGCTTCTCAACTCAAGATTTCAAAAAACCAGTAGCCACAGACTCCATTGCCCAATGGACTAACATTATCTGCAGATTTCCACTTTAGGTACAGAAAGACATCCTTTCAACCAAACATAAACCAAAAACCTTACTTCATAACTAGCCTAAAATCTCCACAGAACAGAGACAAACCTTAAAGAGAGAGCCCTCTCTGATTACAGTTGGGCTAGAAGCTGTAATCCAAAGATTGGTTAGTGGTTACCCCGGCCGTATTCCCTTGGAGTCAAAGGGAACAACCTGTGTGTTAACACCTCAAATATTACATAAATGGATTAGAAATTGTTAAAATAGGTTTATATTTGTAATATATACTTCCTTAACTCTTCAAATTGTATCTTCTAAGCTTGGCTACATATGATATCCATGCACTGTGGACTTGCCTCCATGTTTTACAAACTCAGATTGATAATTAAATATTTATGTTAATTTGTGTTAATAAATTAGCTCAACAGTTGTCTTCACATTGATTTGTTCTACCTCAAAATGAAAAGCAGAAGCAACAAATAAAATTAATCTAATAGAGCTTACCTTGGTAACAAGAGAAAAAATATCACCAAAATCAATTCCCAGCACTTGGGAATAACCTTTTGCTACCAACCGAGCTTTGTATTTCTCCACCTTTCCTTCTGCATTTGTCTTATTCTTGAACACCCATTTGTGGCCAATGGGTTTCCTTTCATCCGGAAACTCCACCAAATCCCAAGCCTCATTTTTGTGCAAAGATTCCATTTCATCAACCATGGCCCCTTTCCAGAGTTTTCCATCATCTGAATCTACTGCTTCCTTCATATTTCTGGGATCATCATCAGTAATAGATAAAGCAAAATTTGAACAGAAAGTAGATGGACTATACCTTTTTGGTTGCCTTCTTTCTTGAACCGATCTTGTGGCTCTTCATCTTCTAATTCCTCCTCTACTATAGAGTCTGATTCTTCCTCCTTTAGCTCAAACTCTATCTTCTCAGGTTCCTTTGGTTGGACTTCATGTTTAATAACATCTTTCACCTCTCTTAACACCACATCTCGGCTGTACACAACCATCCTTGTTACTGAGTTCCAAATCTTATAACCCTTTAAACCATCCTTATACCCAATAAAGATGCACTTTTCACATTTACTATCCAACTTGGTTCGTTTCTCCTTTGGAACATGTACATTTGCATCACATCCAAAACCCTCAGATGTGAAAGAGAGGGTTTCTTACCAGTCCATACCTCTTGTGGAGTCTTATCCTCCAACGCTGATGAAAGTGATCTATTGACCAAGTAGCATGCTATCTCCACCGCCTCTGCCTAGAATTCTTGTCCTAACCTGACACCGCTGAGCATGCTTCTTGCCCTTTCCCTCAACGTCATGTTCATTATTTTTGCAACTCCATTTTGTTGAGGTGTATATGGTGTAGTCTTCTACCGTGCTATACCACACTTCTTACAGAATTCATCAAATTCCTTACTGCAAAACTCTCCACTATTATCTGTCCTCAGCACCTTTATCTTATTCTCTGTCTGGTTTTCCACCAGAGCCTTAAATTCTTTAAACCTATCAAAAACTTCAAATTTCTTCTTAAGGAATTATATCCATGTATTCCTTGAGAAGTCATCTATAAATGATACATAGTACACAAACTTACCGAGTGATGGAACTTCACAGGTCCAAACACATCACTGTGCACAAGCTCTAATATTTGTTTCGTCCTCTTACCACCAGAGGGGAAACTCACCCGATTCTGCTTCCCATATACACAATTTTCACAGAAATCCAAATCCAGAGAGCTATTATTCATACCTTCTACCATACCTTTACCATGAAGTATTCGAAGGCCTTTCTCTCCAATATGTCCAAGCCTTTGATGCCACAACATGGTCTTCTCTCCAGAGACCACTAGATTTTCTGCTCCATTTTCAGGAACCATAGAACTATTGCACCCGTCAACAACAATGCTACCTTGTAGCTTGTACGGAGTTCCAATCCGAACTCCCCGCATCAATACCGGTGCTCCTCGAACCATCTTGCAGGTATCCTTCTCGAACACTGTCTCTTTACACCTGCATCATCCAACTTGCTTACAGAAATCAGATTTCTGGCCAACGCAGGAATATGCAGAACACCCGGAAGGGTTCTAACCCTTCCCCCTTGCAACTTCAACTTTCTTTTCACGACCAATGATTCTAGCCTTCCTATCATCCCCTAAGAAGACATCACCACCATCATATTTATCATACTCGCAGAACCACTCTCTATGGGGAGTGAAGTGAAAGGATGCACCTGAGTCAATCAACCATGCTTCATGATCTATATGTGTACTTGAAGAAGCTAAGTACACATCCCCACCTTCATTTGAGGTGGTTTCGCCTCTACGGAATAAGCATCATCAGATCCCTTTCCTTTGTCAAGAGCTTTAGATTTACAGTCCCTTTTGTAGTGCCCCTCCTTTTCGCATTTCCAGCACACCACCTTTACAGGTTTTCCTGGAGATTTAGATCTCCCTCTAGATTTAGATCTCCTACTCGATGACTTATTTTTGTTTCTATTCTGGGAACATCCTCTTATAGACAAGGCATCACCATTCTGGCTCTCCGTATTTTTCCGTCTCATCTCCTCTGTCATCAAGGATAAGACTATTTCATCAAACTACAAGGAAGTTGCATTGCTACCTATTGCAATAACCAGACTATCCCACAAATCTCGTAGAGAACACAGCAAATTGATGTACTTATCTTCATCTGAAATTTTAATATCAATAGATAATAACTGACTTACCAGAGTATTAAATGCGTTCATATGCTCTGTCACTAAATCTCCATCTTTCATCCTCAAGTTATACAACTTTTTCCGTAGGAACAATTTACTCACCAGAGACTTAGATTGATACAAAGTCCCTAACTTGTCCCACAAAGTCTTCACCGTAGCTTCCCCTAATACATTCAACAATACTGAATTTGAGACACACAATCTTATTGTGCTTTTTGCCTTCCGATCCAACTTCTTCCATTCTTCATCGGACAATCCCATTGGTTTAGTACCTGGATCTACCGCAATCCACTAATCTTTATCCACCAACAGATCCTCCATATTGAGTTTCCATAACTCAAAACTCTAACCATTAAATTTATCGATCTCTATCTTTCTACTGCTCGCCATCTTCTTTCACCACCAGAATTGATCTCGCAGATCTCCCACTGAAAAGGGTCTACCACAAGCCTGAGCGAAACCCATCAGCAACAAAGGTGTCCCCTTGAAGCCAAAACAACTCTGATACCAAATGTAGGTTTTAACCATGTACAAAAATTACCTACATACTCTAAAACACAGAAAATAAACAATGCGAGAGCATAACACATAAAACACATATACACAGAGATTTTCCCCTGGATCCCAAAACCAGCACTACTAGCTTTATTTTTCATTATGTTCCTTTCAAGGTTACAATACATATTTATACATGCTGAAGCATCCAATACCATGGACCGAAAACCATTGTGTCCAAAACCATGGATCGAAAACGATAGGTAGGTCTGCCCAACCTAATATAGGGTCCAACAAAAAATTTCCTGGGGCACTGCCCCGGACCCCATAGAGGAGGGCTACGCGCCCCCCTCAAACCCCCCTGTGCCCCCCTCACTGTGCAATCGGCGCAATAATCCTCCCGGTTAACTACGTAGGTTAGTCATGGAAAGAATATAACACAACCCAACAACACCACCATTCACTCGATCATAGCCCTTTCTTCTTCGCAAGGATGCAACATATATCAGATGGATGTCAAGATCTATTTCTTGCATGGTTCGATTAAAGAGGAAGTATATGTGGAACAACCCAAGGGGTTCGAGATTCATAATTGAGAATCTCATGTATGCAAGTTGAAGAAATATCTCTATGGGCTAAATCAAGCACGTCAAACTTGGTGTGAGAGGATTGATAACTATTTGATGATGTTGGGATTCACTAGGAGTGAAGCTAATCTAAACCTTTACTTTAAGGTTGAAGATGAAAAAACTTTAACACTCATGCTTTATGTGGATGACCTCTTTCTAACTAGTGTAGATCCTCTCATTCAAAAATGTAAGAGGGAGTTGGCTTCTAAATTTGAGATGAAGGACCTATGACTAATCCACTACCTACTAGGGTTGGAGGTATGGAAAAAGCCAGGAGAAATTTTCTTATCTCAAGGAAAATACATGGTGAACATATTGGAAAGATTTGGGATGGTGGACTACAAGCCCGTGACTAACTCAATGGGGCTAAACTTCAAGAATTTATGTAGTAGTGCTGCCGAAACTGAATTGGGAAATGCCTCTGAGTATCATCAACTCATAGGAGCACTGATGTTCTTAGTGAAATCCCATCCAAATATATTTTTTGCAACCAACATGTTGAGCCAATATATGGTTGAGCCTCAAAACTAACATTGGATTGGTGCCATGAATTTTCTAAGATATCTTTGGGGCATAATCACTCATGGACTGAGATACACTACTGGAGATGTGAGGCTGCATGGTTATTTTGATGTTGACTGGGAAGGTAGTGTGGTGGATCGCAAGAGCACTTCTGGTGTTGTTTCTCTTTGGGTTCTGCTTTGATATCATGGATGAGAAGGAAGCAGAAGTTGGTTGCTTTGAGCACCATTGAGGCCAGATACATAGCTGCAAGTATGGCCTCTTATGAAGCTGTCTGGTTGAGGAATCTCTTCAGTGAGCTGTTTGGACATATGTTGGATACTACCATAATCCTCTGGGATAACCAAAGCAGGATCCAATTATCAGAGAATTTCGTATTTTATGATCACTCCAAGCACATTAATATCAGGTACCACTTTATCTGGGATATGGTACAACAAGGAGAAAGAAGGCTCCATCATATTGGGACCGATGAGCAGGTCACTAACATTCTGACGAAGCCCTTGGGTAAGGTCAAATTCTTGAATTTTCGAGAACGACTAGGAGTCGTGGAGAGACCCTCTTATGAGGGTCCTGTATGATATGTACATTGAGCTCTGGGAGTATCGGGGAGCTTGGGGTGCTTCTTGGAGCAATGAATAACCATAGGGTGAGTGGTTACACCTTCCCCTAGTGGTTTGCTATGTACAAGGAGATTGGTTCAGCCTTCCCCTGTGATACCCCGTGGCGACATGTAGGTAGGATGAGTGGTTCATCCTTATCCTACTAAGACATCTTACCCATGCAGTCTGGGACTCATGGGAAGTACCTCTCATCTAGCTAACGAGTAGGGAAATGAAAATAGGGACCATAGTACTATTGATGGATGCATCATGTACTACTGTACTCCCTATGCTAGGATGATATTGATCTGGGATCAATTGGAACTGACTTCGGGTCAGTAAGAGTGGTATGAGACACTCTCTTTATTTGGAACTAATTTTGGATCAGTAAGAGTGGTATGAACACTCTCTTTCATCCGGCACTGACTTTGGGTCAGTAGAGAATGGCATGATACATTCTCGATCACTTATTTTTCTTCATAATTCAACAGAGTAGAGAAGAGCAGAGCAGAGCAGTGAAATGCATTGATGGTGGAGATAGTACGAACAAACAGATGGGTTAGCATATAGAGTTCTCCCTAGTTGAGAGGGAGTGTTAAATTTGACAATTAGGGCCAAACTCCACATAGGTCAGTTCATTTATGGCAACTGATATTTTTCTTGGATTCCTCTCTCCGAGAGGTGTAGGGATTGATCTAACAATCATCTCATTCTGACATGTATTCATGGAGATATGAATTTATTTGTATTCTTCACAATTTTTTAAGGTCATCCAACAAGCAAAACAGTCATTTTCGCCCCCAACTTATCCTCAACGTTGTATATAAAAGGAGGAGACCTTGTGGCATTATTTCACTCATCTCATCTCACATCCTTCTCTCTCCTTGCTTGATTGGGTACGTATAAAGGAGAAACATCTCTCACACGTATGGAAGGATGAAGTGTTTTCTAATTAAGGATGCATTAACCGAGTTTGACTAGGGATGCAAGAAGGTATTTTGACTAGTGTTGACTAGTGTGGACTCCTCTTTGACTACGGATTAGGTTTGGCTGCTTCTCCTTAGTAGGCCTCATATTTTGCACACAAACTGAGGTGATCTGACCTCAGGTTTTACCAACGTTGACTTTCAAAAGGTTGATCGCAGGTCTGCCCAGAGTTGATTGAAGTTTGACTGTATTTTCAGGCTTTTTGGGTTGAATTTTCTTGTTGTTGGAAGCCAAGTTGACTAAGTGTTGATCGGGGTTGTCTAGATGTCAAATATGATGTGTTTGAATAGCTTTGACTTTGTTGGTTAGGGTTTTTTAGTTTCTGTCATAAAATTACAAAATTCTATATTTGTACTATCTCTCTCTCTCTGCTAAATTATTGAAGAATATAAGAAGAATTGATCAAGGGTTTCCCCACATTAGGGTTTGTCCCTAGCTGGTGCCACATCTTGTGTCCTCTTGTCTTGGCTTGTGTTCTACTATTTATATTTATGTTCTATCTACATTTCACTATCATGCTGATGTCATTACTATTCTGGAAATTGATATTAGACTAATAAGAAATTTGAAGTAAATTGCTCTTAAGCATAGAACATACCAAAATTAACATGTTGTGTCTTGTTTCTTCTTTCGTTTTGCTTGATAAGACTTTGCATGAAGGATGTTCTCTTCAACTTGAAAGATAATGTGGAAAATAGAAAAAGGTCTCATGACACTACAACATTTGGCTAACCTTTAGTCCTTCTTCTTCATCTTAGTTCATACCTTTTGTTCGATGATGTTTTGATGGAAAATACGATCCACGGATAGCTTTGTGTGAAACCATGACACTCGTATCTTTTCTAGGAGCCTCCTTTCTATACTTAGTTTTTATGTTTTGATGTTTTCTAGGTTGATCCATTCAAGTAGAGAAGGACAAGGGGAAATCTAAACGAGCAAACCAATATCATAGGTTTTGTATATGATTCTATGAAGGAACAACCTTTTCTTCTCTCAAAAAGTTGGGATCCCTCTTCCACCCCATGTAATGAATGTGTGTTGATGCACAACCCTACATAAAATAAATAAATAAAGGGTGAAAGAAGAGAAAGGCTTCCTACTCAGGGAAGTGAAGCAATAAATGCATCCGGAGTACTATCCAAGCTCACTAGCAGTGAAGAAATTTTTGTGATCCTGAAGTGACTCTGCCAGGATACTGTCTAGGCCTATCGGCAATGAAAAAACATCAGAGATGAAAAACTATGCTTTGAATATCCTAAGCTCACGAATAACATTACCCTTCTCCTAATTCAAAACATTGTGATATCACTAGCCTTATGAATGTGTTCAACCAAAAAAGAGATGGAGGAGACTCTATATATAACTAGGTTAAGTGTGGAACTAGAGTAATCTACATGGAGAATCAATACTTCCTGAGAAATTAGACCCTACATAAAATATTTGTCCAAGGTAGAGAAGCTGGAGTTGTACCAGTGTGTTGCCAGGTGTTGTCGCTGTGACAAACATCCTCCAAAATGTTTCCTACACTTAAATTTTGGAGCCTGTTGTGGATCTTGTGATCGGCCATTTTGTAGCCAATTCTTGGTCGGTCGATGCTTTATTAAGTTTTTGAGCTCCCTTCTTATATTGTAAGTGTCAAAGCCACCTACTCACACATCCTCATTCTACAACAAGTTCATGATCACAATCTTTTATGAAAGATTGAACAAGTATAGTGCAGTCCATCAAGACAGTGCCTATGCAATGATCAACCTAGGTCAAAAGTCAGTGCGAGCTTTCACTGACAGTCTCTCACTTTTAGCTGGGATTGTACTTCTATTTCGGTGATTTTTCCAAACTGTCGCCTTTGCACGCCTTCATTTTCGTGACTGTTTCTTACATGTTTCGACTGTCACTTTCACTTTCTTTCACCTTAATTAGTGTTTTTTTCATGTTATCTTGGCCCTAGCATGTGTCGCTATCACCATTGTTCGCATATTGGAGGTTTCGTTTGCACTTTTCGTTTCATACCGCAAGTGTCATATTTTTTTTTTTTTTGTTTCAAGCGGTAACTTTAGTGTTGATGAGTCCTACTAGTTATGAAGATATGTTTTACACTCATTCCCAAAGTTTCATGCACTGTCGCACAATTTTCATCACTATCGTCATAAAGTGCATCCTTAGTGTTGCACTTGGAAAAATTCGTTGCATTGAGGGAAGTATGTTGTTCATGTGATCTAAGTGATCATTGTTGCATTGTCAACTATTCTAAGTGTGTGATCATACTGAATTTTCATCATTGTTCACTTTTACTCACTAATCTCGCACTTAACAAAGTCATGAAAACTTCCCGACTAAGTAACCTGGCATCACTCAACCCTCCTAGATTATGGATTGCGTAGTCTTAACCACAAGCCCTTAACTTGCCTCTTGGAACTACATACTGCATAGTCATAGTGCCCAACCATGACCCTTGATTTTGAGAAATACATAATTTCTGCCTCTTAATCAGCCTTAACTACGCATTGCACAGTATCAAGCCTCAAGCTTCCCACTTGACACCTTAAGCTACAAAACTATGCAATCCATGAGATTGTTATCCCTCCAGCACTATGCATTAGGAAACTTGAAGCCGCAAGCCTTAACCTTGAGCCCTTGAACCCCTCAATAGCACAATCTCCTAGGTTGTTCTCCTACTAGAACTACACATTGGGAAAATGTAAGCCACAAGAATCAACCTTGATCTTTTGAGCCCGTCAATTTACCAATCACCTAGCCTGGCCTCTGAGAACCACACATTGGGAAACTTCAAGGATCAAGCCTCAAACATGACCTCTTGAGTCCCTCAATTGTACAGTTCTGTAAGTCTATCCTTCTAGAACTACACATTAGGAAACCTAAATCATCAAGCCCCAACCTTGAGCTCTTGAGCCCCTCAATTGCTCAATCCTTTGACCTTAGCCATCCTGAACTGCACATTACTCCATCTCAAGCCTTAATCCCAAACCTTGGCCTCTGGAATTGCATAATCCCTGAGTCAATCTCCCAATCAATCACCCATTCTAGCTCTAGCAAGTGATTTCATGAAACATGTTAGATTCAGATTTTTCAGACTAATGTCAATTTTTCATGAGTGGATTCTAGTTGCAAGTACTGTATCTGGTCATGACAGGATGATGATGGAGGAAAATGAGAATGAGACCATGATAGAAGACACCTATGGAGCTAAAGAGATAATATGATGATTAAGCGAGAAGACGAAGTAACACTAGAGTACAATAGAAGACCGAAGATCAAGATCACATTAAAGACTCCTTATCTTCAAGCCATGAGGAGGAGGAAGAGGAAGAGCATGTTCCATCCCTCAAGAAGACAGAAAGAAAGTAGCAACAAAGAGTGGCTTGCCATTTCCATGTCAAAAATGTCATGTCATGTCATGTCACGAGTCATCATGTGCAACATCATTTTGTAGATTATGTAAATTCAATATTATAGGAATGGAATATAAATTGGAAGTCCAAGAGTCATCCATGTAATGTGAAAAGTCATGTAGGAACTCAATGTTGAAGTAACTAGGTATGGTATTCATATTTATATTTGGGTCAAAGAATGAAAAAGAAATTTGTATTATTATTACAATGACTTATTAAAGCATGGGTTTCAAGCTTGGGTCATAATTTTATAGATCAAAGTCCCCATTGTGGAATTCTAGGTTTTATACTAAGTCATTAGAGTCATTGTCCATTTAATGCAACCCTTCTTGGGCTTTTGTATCATGTAAAAATAATTATTATTTAGTCAAAATGTATTTTGTCACCTCCACACCAAGCCAGCCCTAACCTGATGAAGTTAACCTACAAGAGGACAATTCAAACCATAGAAGAGGCTATATATATGAGAGTAGTTTGATATATTTGGACATCAACTCAACAAGTTGGATACACATCAAGGAAGTGCAGAAAAATGTGAAGTTCAAGGGGAAGAAGGAAGAAGTACAAGTCAAAGTTTATGGGCTATCTCTCTCTCTCTTTTTATGTGAAGTTACTGCGTTATTTTCTAGATCAAATTTCTGTTACTGGAACGATCAAAATTCTAAAAGTGTTGGGTCGAATATTCTATTACTTGAAAGTCAAAATTCTGGATTTGCTCGGTCAAAGTGTCGTTGCTGCAAGGTCGAAGATCTAGATCAAAGTTGCTAGAGGGGAGGGTTGACTTGTTGGTTGGAGGAGGTATGTGTCTAGGTTGAAGAGTCTTGGATTATATCGTCTTAACTATTGAAGGAAGAATTTTGACTAAGTTTTCCCCTAGATATGGGTTTTTCCCTAGCAGAGTGCCTACATCTTGTGTCTCTTGTTCTTGTGATCTTCATATTCAC
The DNA here is from genome assembly GCA_000404065.3 of Pinus taeda. Lineage (NCBI taxonomy): Eukaryota > Viridiplantae > Streptophyta > Pinopsida > Pinales > Pinaceae > Pinus > Pinus taeda. The sequence continues at coordinate 88,800 of APFE030938379.1, forward strand.
ATAATTTGGTAATTCCTTGATGAAAGATAATATAATAAAGATACAAAATAATCCAATATAATTCACAAGTAATTATCAAGAAAGAGAAATCTAACCCTAATTCTTATAACATTAATTTCTCAACATGGTATCAAAGCTAAGGTCAGGGAAGATTGGAGATCACTCTATTGGATTGAAAGAAAGGACTACTCCCTCTATGATAAGATACTTGAAACTAGGATTCAACAAGGCAAGAAGCTGGATTAAAATGATCATCTACAACTTATTCAACAAGGTAAAAAACAAAGGGTTTTTGGCTGCACTCACAGATTCACTCAATGATGATAGTGCTTGGATTATTGATAGTGGAGCATCAAGACATATGACATGAGATAGAAAACAAATTCACACTCTATCAAAGGAACAATCTTCTCATGCAGTGGAATTGGGAAACAACAAAAGCTATGTTGTTAAAGGCTTTGGATCAACTTCTTTAAAGATAGACAATGGAGCAAAGCTAGATCTCAACAATATACTATATGTTCTAGGTTTGAAAAATAATTTATTTTCAATTTCTTTCGTAGAAGATAAAGGTTATAGAGTTTCTTTTGTAAGGTTTTGGCTTGGGGTAAAGATTCAAGCATTGATAAAGCTAGAGTTATTGGAATTCATGAAGGAAGTTTATATAGAGTATTAATACCATCTCTTCAAGCCCTAGTTCACATGGAAATCAATCTCATTGAACTATGGCATAGAACATATGGACATTTACATTACAAGGTTATTCTCTCTCTCAATGAATTGGTAAATGGCATTCCCAATATTAAATAAGATCGTGAAGGAATATGCAAGGGATGTTCCTTAGGAAAGCATAGAAGGAAACAATTTACAAGTAATGAAACAAGGTCTAAAGAAATATTGGACCTTATCCATTTAGATGTGTGTGGGCCTATGTATGATAAATCACTTGGAGGTCATCTCTATTATGTAACCTTCATTGATGATCACTCTAGAATGACATGGTTATATCTACTCAAAACTAAGGACGAGGTATTTGAAAAGTTCAAGGAATTTAGGTCTGAAGTAGAAACCTTAACGAAAAGAAGAATAAAGACGTTAAGATTTGATAATGGTGGAATACTTCAAAAAAAAATTTGCATGTTGCAAAGAAGCAGGAATTAAGAGGGAGCTCATTGTTCCCTACAATCTCGAACAAAATGGTGTTGCAGAAAGGAAAAATAAAACACTTGAAGAATGTATACAAACAATGATCTTTGATCAAGACATTTCTAAATTTCTATGGGGAGAAGCTACAATGGCTGTTGTATATATAAAAAATAGAAGTCCTCACAGAATCCTCAATAATATGACACCCAAAGAAGCATTCACAGGAAGGAATCCATGTGTATACGATCTCTGAATCTTTGGATGTCCTTCCTATATCCATGTTCCAAAGGACAAACGAGAGAAGCTAGATTCTACAAGAATTAAAGGGATTTTTCATTGGCTACAATATTTATTCAAAGACATATAGAATCTACATCAAGGAAGGAAGACATATTGAAGTAAGCATGGATGTTATATTTGATGAAAATAATGCCTACGAAAGATCCAAAAATATTCCTATTGATTTCGATGGTGAAGACATACCACCATTTGAAGAAGAAGATCATCACAACAATTCTACTACAAATCAAGAAGAAGAAGAAGAAGAAGGACCAAGTGAGCCTATTCAAATTGTGATCATACCCGACATAAGGAAGTGGCCAAATTGGTTAAAATATACTCTTGAAGATGCCGAAGGACATGAATATGCGAAAGGAACTTTTAGAGAAATGAAAATACCAAAAATATATTATGGATATGTTGCATACATCAAAAAACTAATGGAAGTTGAACCAAACACATTTGAGGAAGATGCTCATCAAGAAGTATGGAAGAAGGATATACATGAAGAATATCAATCCATCATGAAGAATGGGGTTTGGGAAATCATTCCTAGACCTAGTGACAAATTGGTCGTCACCTCTAAATGGATCTACAAGATCAAGAACGATGTTGATGGAAGCCTAGAAAAGTACAAAGCTAGATGTGTTGCAAGGGGTTTCTCTCAAAATGAAGGCATAGACTATGAATAAGCCTTTGCACCTACCACAAGATATACTACTATAATATATTTGGTTTCATTGAATGCAACAATAGGATGGAATATCCATCAAATTGATGTAAAAACAACATTTTTAAATGGGACCATCGATGAAGAAGAATACATTGAACACCCTGGCGACTTTTAAATAAATGGAAAAGACACTCATGTTTGTAGACTTAAGAAGGCCCTATATGGTTTGAAGAAAGCTCCTAGGGCATGGTATGCAAGAATGGATGCATACCTTATAAGAATCAAGCTTGTCAATTTTTTTTCTAATCCAAATCTCTATATCAAGGTTGTGGATAATGAGTCAATCATTATTCTACTATATGTGGATGATCTATTTATTACAGGTGTAGGATCAGGGATACAAGAATGCAAGAAGAAGTTGGCAGCCAAAATTTGAGATGAAAGATCTAGGTCTAATGCATTATTAACTAGGATTAGAAGTATGGCAGAAACCTGGGGAATTTATTTGGGGAAAGGAAAGTATATAATTAATTTGTTGTAGAAATTTGATATGATGGATTCCAAGCCCATGACTACTCCAATGATCACCAATCTCAAGAGGTTAATAAGCTCTGACTCAAGTCTCATAGATCCGACCACCTATCGAAAGTTGGTGGGTTCATTGATGCATTTGGTAAACACTAGAACAAATAAATGTTTTGATGTGGAAATTCTGATTCAATTTTAGTTGGAACCTCATCTTGATCATTGAATAGATGCCAAGAATATATTGAGATATCTACGAGGTACTATTCATCACTGCCTAAAATATGATAGCAAGGAAGTCAAGTTGATAGGTTTTACAGATTTTGATTGAGGTGGTAGTGAGACCGATGGACGAAGCACTATTGGGGGATGTTTTAGTTTGGGATCTATGATGATTTCATGGATGAGTAGAAAATAAGATTTGGTTGCTTTAAGTAGTGTTGAAGCTGAGTATGTGGTTGCAGGAAAGGATGCCATATGGTTAAGGAAGATTTTGCCAGATTTGTTTGAGAAACCTCTAAGTCCTACTGATAAATTGCATTAATCAAAGCAACATTAAGATGTCTGAAGATCTCATATTCCATGCTAGGACGAAGCATATCAACAATAAGTACCACTATATTGTTGATTTTTGGGTAGCATAGGATGTGCTCTAGCTCTAAAATATTGTGGAGGGACTAGAAAACATGAGATCTCCAAGCCCATAAATCATTTGGTGAAATTCCACCCAGATTGTATTTTATTAAAATAATTAATATTTTTAATGGGGTTCCTAAGTCTAAACTTAAGAAAATTAAAATATTAATGGTTATTAATGAAGATATGGTTGAGAAGCTTCTAAGAGACGAGGATCAAGTCTAATTTAATCATAGCCATTGATTAGAGATTAGATCACGGACGTTGATTTATCAACAAGAAAAGTATAAATGGAAGCTTGGGTTCAGTTGGAAAAGGTGCATAGAGAGATTGAGGAAATCAATTTTCTGAGGTGAGAAGTTCTCAAGAGGGAAATCGATTGGGGAGATATTGCAGCTGAGGGGCAGTGATAGTTCGAGAATATAGACAAAGATGCAGAGAAAAGCTTATGGAGGCAGTGCAATAGCCAGGAGAGCTGACTTTGGGCCAATCTGGGCCCATGCAGTCTTGACGCAAAGCCAGAAGGGCCAGTACACTGGAAGAGCTTCCTTCCATACAGAAAGCTAGGGAGCTATCGGAACAACCGAGGAGGCTAATGTTGAGTGATAAAAAGGTGTCTTTTAACCCCTATTTACCCTACATTAATTATCAATCCAAGCACGATTTTTTATCTCAAGAGTGTACTCAATCTGAGGCGCTCACTTTTTCAAGAGTAATGTTTGCAGTATAGTGCTTACAAAAGTAAATGAATGCTGGAAACAAAATCTAATTGTAATGGCAAGAAACTTAAATTCTCTATAACTAAATAATTCACTCAAGAAGCTACAACAATCATCAGTCAAGGATGCAGTAATGATAACTCTTTCCTCTGTAAACTGATATAAATGGAAATCGAGCACAGACAAGATCTCCAATCTGAGAACTTAGACAACAGTAATCAATGTTTGTTACAGTTGTAGATTTTTTTATCCACACCAAAACAAATACTAGAAATAACAATTCGATCAATAGAAAAGGAACAACAACTAAATCTATTGAAAAAGTCGAATAACAAAGCTTTAATCTACAGAACTGAATGGAGTAGTAATCTTAACCGAAAGGAATTGAACAACAACCTTCAACTAATAAAGGAATTGAACATCAATATTTAACTAAGAAAGGAACAACAAAACTAATTAAGTGTAAACACATAGTGACTATAGAGTAATTGAATCAGTAACCTTATTCTAGCATAATGGACATTAACCACAGTCATAAAGGAATGACAATTGTAATTATAATGGAACAATAGTCAAATGAACAACAATCACAATTGTAAGCGAACCGTAGTTAACTGAACAACAATCGCAACTGTAAATGAACAACAAAATCTGAATTAGACAGTGCAATATTGTTTCAGAATGAACAACATGACATCTTAAGTTGTGAATAATAATCTTCCTATCCAATTATGATTTCGATATAACAGAGCAATTCAGTGAAATGTTAAAAAACTGAAGATTACTGAATAAAGCAAACTAAGGAAATCAAACCACACACGACTGTAATTGTAAAATAGTGAGACAAGAAGCAAGTGGATCCACTAGGGTCGGGCCCTTAGCCACCAAGGAAGCACTGCTACGTTTACTCCAGGATCAGATAATGGAACAACAACTGAGTTATATATTAATCATAAATGGCAGAGTTACAATGATCGCTCTTCAAAGAGAGTCGATGATCAAAGTTAAGATTACAATAGTAATTTCTACAAATTGAAAATAATATCTGCCCCCTGGGCTACCAGCGTTGTCCCTTTTTATAATGGCCAGGCGAAAGTATCAAGAGTACCGATAAGTCTTGAAGCAGCGATCCCTCAGGATCAAAGGATCCTGAGGGATTCACTTTATCTTTGATCTCCAGTTATCATTTTGTCTTCTTGTGCCGATGCCACATTTTCTCTTCCTTTTCTTGGTCCATGCGCTCCGGTCTTGATCTCCTCGTCTGGATATGGCTTCTTGTCAAAGGGACAACAATTGCTTCTGCTTTTTCTTTTCCTCTCGAATGGTGATTTTCTATTTCCTTCACTTTCTATATAGAAAAAGACAATAATTAGTTACTCTATATCAATCACAAATCTCAATTCTATCATAATTCTTTAACATATTACCATCTTAGAATGTAAAGGAGTTATGATTCAAAGGAAAAGATAAAGAAATAAATTGTAAATACATACCTTTTCCAACACTCAACAGTTGACGTAGTGGGATGTAGTGCTGACGCAGAGCCTCAAAGAGCTCAACATAGGCCACAAAGTTACTACGAAGGGGCAACGCAGTTGTAGTTGAGGCCAGTTAGATTTGTTGTTGGATCAACCAGATTTTTTCGGGTGAAGTGAGGTAAAACTCACTCAAGTTCTCTACCATTGTATTTCTTTGTCACTGGTTTGTCAAGAGGGCAACCAAAATTTGTATTCATAACTTCTTCTTAATAATAGAAATCCCTCAGAGTTGTTGCACCGGTTTTCTCACATTGGGTTTTTTCTGGGGACATTTAGTCCAAAAACAAGTGTGTCCTTTGTATGGTTGTCTCATTTTTTTTTCAATACTTGATCTCTGTAGTGGTGTATACTACAGTGTATTTACATTAATATTTTCTAAATATTTCTAAAAATAACTTGTTAAATGAAGAATACAAGTAGGTAATGTAAATTAGTTTACTACAGTATGATATTTTAGTTGTTCGATTCAGAAATTATCACATGGTATCAGAGCGATTGCAGATCAAGGAGGACTAAGGCCATCAGTGAAAGGACAGAGGAGAATATGTGTTGAAGATAGTTGTCCTGAGAGACAACGCAGTTTTTTAGCTGAGAAAGCAGAGGAGGGGTGCACAGTCACTAAGGGAGGCTCACGCAGAGCCTGCATCATCTTGTTTATGTGACGTTGTAGCTGAAGAGGGGAGCGTAGTGATTGTTGGGCCAGTGCAGAGACTATTGAGTCTCACTTTTCCAGTTTCTAAGGCTAGAGGTGTAGTTCAGACTTCATCTGGAGTTGCTCGTGGGGTGTTGATTATGTGGGTGCAGAACAATACCTAGTGGGGTAGAAGCAAAGTAGAGGGAATCAGTTCCTCAGAAGATTTCTTTCCAAGAAATCTAGATCCAGCGCTGAGCAACAGCAAAGAGAGCTCAGAGAGGGGTGGTTTGACAATTGTTGGCAAAGGATTTCAGTGAAGGAAATCAAATTTTAGAGGATATTGTTCATTAGAGGATTTCTAGTGCCAAAGAAATCCAAATTCGATTTTTTTTGGGGCAGAAATGAAAGAGGGAGAAGAGAACTTGTTCGACACTCATTTGAGAAAAGATGGCATTTAATGGATTGAGGTATCAAGACAGGTTGGATGGAGCATCCAACTTTGTCATATGGAAGGCCAGGATCCTGGCATTTTTGGACAAAAATCACATCAAGGATTATGCCTTGAAGATGGTTGTTGTTCTTGTTGATGTTGATCCTCTCAAGAAGTACGAGGAGGCTCAGGAAAAAGCTAAGTGCGTGATCTTGGATGGGGTCAAGGATCATGTGATCCCACATATTGCTGATCACCTTGTATGAGGGAACTTTCATTCAACGGAAGATGTTGCTTGAGACTTAGCTAAGATAGTATCAGAAGTAGAAGGGAGAAGAAATCGATCCCTTCCTTCTTAGGTTGCAACAGATCTGAGACCAGCTAATTTCGGTAGGGTCTACACCATATCTTAAATTCATGGTCAGGACTGCCCTGAATGCATTTATGGAAGATTGGGAAACCTTTGTCCAAAGCATATTTGGTAGGGCTTCTCTCCCCACTTGGGAGGAGATGTGGGCAGCTCTTTGATAGGAAGAGATCAGACAGTTGACCAAGGCTAGAAGCAGTAGAAAAGGGATCAGATTCAAGAAGTAGGGAGAGGAGGATGCAACTCTTGCATTAGTGGGACAACAAGGGTAGCAAAAGAGGAAGAAAAAAGAAAAATCCAAAATCATATGCTTTAGATGTGGAGAAATGGGTCATTTCGCCACACAGTGCCCTCGAAAGAAGGGAAAGGAAGAGAAGTTTGACTCAAAGGCTGCTCCAGCGAAAGATGATGGAGAGGAAAACAATGATGATTGTGCCATGAGTGCTCATGCACCTCTAGAGAAGAGGTGGGGCGATATTGAGCTGTAGTCGAGAAGACTACAAATAAAGGGGCAAGATCCTTGAGTTGCCCAAAAGCTTGGATCACATATGGCTACGAGAGCCCTTAATGAAAATGGTAGAATGAAAGGAGTCATTTGGTGTGAGGATGATGGAGCAACAGTGGCAGAGCTAGAGTGCCAAAGTTTGAAGCAGCACAACAGAGTGTTGTAGCAGTGCGGGGGGCATGGAGCAAATACAACAACAACGCACTAGCATCAAAGGGTCAACACATATTAGCAACATATGTAGCTTCAATATCTAGGGACATCCCAACTGACCAACATATCAGCTTTTGGGTAGCTTTTCAGTTGCTTCTCAACAACTGAGTTGCAGTGCAACAGTTAGCAGTGGCAGTGTTATGGGCAACATGATGCAATATATTGAGAGGGAGCTATAGTACATATGTAGCAGTGACAGTGGAAGTGTCATGGACAGTAGTACAGATTGCAACAATGCAATGGATGAAGGGCAGCAGGCCACATAGAGGACCAATGTCGTGGATCAGTGTGATACTTTTGCTGGGAAGTATTGCTAGAGCACATTCCTCGCTAAGAGGGAGTGTTGATTTTTTGGTAGCATCAGATGTGCTCTAGCTCCGAAATTTTGTTGAGGGCCTAGAAAACATGAGATCTCCAAGACCCATAAATCATTTAGTGAAATTCCACATGAATTGTATTTTATTAAAATAATTAACATTTTTAATGGGGCTCCTAAGTCTAAACTTAGGAAAATTAAAATATTAATGGGTGTTAATGAAAATATGGGTGAGAAGCTTCCAAGAGATGAGGATCAAGTCTAGTTTAATCTTAGCCGTTGATTAGAGATTATATCACGATCGTTGATTTATCAACAGGAAAAGTGTAAATGGAGTCTTGGGGTTAGTTGGAGAAGGCACACAGAGAGATTGAGGAAATCGATTTTCTAAGATGAGAAGTTCTCAGGAGGGAAATCGACTGGGGAGATCTTGCAACAGAGGGGGAGTGTTAGTTTGGGAATATAGATGGAGAGGCGAAGAGAAGCTTGTGGAGGCATCACAGTAGCCAAGAGAGCTAACACTGGTCCAGTCTGGGCCCATGCAATCTTGACGTAGAGCTAGAAGGGCCAGTACAGAGGAAGAGCTACCTTCCATGCAGAAAGTTGGGTGGTTGTCAGAAACTGTAGGAACAACTGGGAAAGACGATGCAATGGGTAGTAGTGATGATGCAGAGCTAATGGAGAGTCTGAGAGAGCTCCACACAGGCCCACAAAGTTAATGCGAAGGGGCCAACTAGATTTGTTACCGGATCAGCCGATTCTGCTGGGTGAAGTGAGGTAAAACTCACTCAGGTTCTCCACCATTGTTTCTCCATCATTGGATTGTTGGGAGGGCAACCAACATTTGTATTCAAAACTTTTGCTTAATAATAGAAAACCGTCAAAGCTTTTGCACCAATTTTCCTGTATTGGGGTTTTCTGGGGATGTTTAGTCCAAAAATAAGTGTATCCTTTGCATGGTTGTCTCATTTATTTTTCAGTACTTGATCTGTATAGTGGTGTAGGCTACAGTGTATTTACATTAACATTTTCTGAATATTTCTGAAAATAAATTGTTAAATGAAGAATACAAGTAGGGAACATAAATAAATTTACTTCAGTAGGATTTTTGACTTGTTCGATTCATAAATTTTCACATATATTAGAAGTTTGGTACAAGACGAGATTGTGAAGCTACAGTATCTTCCAACTAACGAACAAGTAGTTGATGTGTTAACAAAGTCTCTTCCTAATAAGAAGTTTTAATATTTGAGAAGCATGCTTGTTTTGGTTGATATTACTCATTTCGTTAATGAAAGGTTTTTGGAAGAGACTTGAGGAGGCATCTTATGTGATACAAAATTTCTGGGAGGAAATTTGGTCAGCATATGTGTTGATGTCTATATCCCAAAGTAGGGAGGGTAGCATTTGTCATAGATCTTTGACCTTGTATTACACACCTAGATCCATAGGTTAATGGTTCGCAAGTAAGCCTAGTGGTACTTAGAGAGGCTGAAAGCTTTAGTCTATCTTAGTCCCACCCTGATAGATTTCCCTGGTTAGGAATCTACTTTGTGGCACCATATGTGCCGAATTTCTTTGTAGTTCTTGTGTTTTGAGATCTTCCATGTACTTGTATATACATGTGTAAATTATGAATACCTCCCTAGTTAAAAGGGAGTTTTGAAGAATGTAACTAGGTTTAGTCTTCATATTTATATTTGAGTCAAAGAATGAAAAATCAATTTTTATTATTATTACAATGACTTATTAAAGCATGGATTCCATGCTTGGGTCATCATTATATAGGTAAAAGTCCCCACTGTGGACTTCTAGTTTTATATTGAGTCGTTAGAGTCATTGTCCAATTAATGAGACCCTTCTTGGGCTTTTGTATCATGTAAAATGAATTATTATTTAGTCAAAAATGTATTTTGTCACCTCCACACCAAGTCGGCCCTAACCTGATGATGTCAGCCTACAAGAGGAAAATTCGACCACAAAAGAGGCTACATATACAAGAGTTGTTTGATCTATTTGGACATCAAGCCAACATGTTCAATGCACATCAAGGAAGTGCAGAAAAAGTGTGAAGTTCAAGGGGAAGAAGCAAGAAGTACAAGTTGAACTTTTTGGGATATCCCTCTCTCTCTCTTTTTATGAAAAGTTACTAGGCTATTTGCTAAATTGAAGTTCTGTTGCTAGAAGGGTCAAAATTATGAAAGTGTGGGGTTGAAGATTCTGTTGCTGGAAGGTCGAAATTCTAGATTTCTTAGGTCAAAGTGTTGTTGATGAAAGGTCAAAGATCTAGAACGAAGTTGTTGGAGGAGGTTTGTGTTTAGGTTGAAGAGTTTTGGATTATCTCATCTTAACTACGGAAGGAATAATTTTGACTAGGTTTTCCCATAGATAGGGTTTTTCCCTGACAAAGTGCCTACATCTTTTGTCTCTTGTTCTTGTGATCTTCATACTCACATAGATTGGTAATTGATTGATGAAAGATAATATAATAAAGATATAAAATAAGCCAATATAATTCACAAGTAATTGTCAAGAAAGAGAAATATAACTTTAATTCTTCTAACATTGATTTCTCAATAGTTGAAAGTCATAAAGAATTCAAACAATCATGAAGGTAGTCCAAGAGTCACAAGGGAGGTAAATGATCACCCCATTTGTTATATATACACCCTCATAGTACATGCAAAGGAACTTTCACCGTAGCTCCTCCTACCAGACATTGGAGAGGGAGATAGTTGTTTTAGCGGAGTGAGTGATTGCTCTAATGCTCCACTATTGGGGCTAGTGATGTTCATTGTCTTGATGTATCTTGGAAATTTTATTTAATTCAGAAGCTTGTTGAGCCAACAAATTTTCTAGCATCTGTCGTGAATATTGTAAGACTATTTTTTGAATGTTTACGATGTATGTTGTTTTCAAAAGTACTAACGAAATTGAACTATTTCGATGGTTTTGGTACCTATCTTGTTCAAGGTTTGTTGTATTTACTTTAACAATTGTTGCTTCGTTGTGAAATAGTTCGCTGGTTGATCAAAGATTCATTCATATGTATATGTTTGTGTGCCTTTTCTAGATTAGTATTATTATTTGTCTTTAAAGGGCCCACTTTTCTCTTCCCTTTCTATAGAATGACCTTGATAATTTCCACAACTGAACATTTCACAAGGCATACTCACTTGTTGATCCAAAAATACCTGTGTATTACTCTTTTCTGTTGAACTTTGTAGCCAAGGAAAATCTACAAGGATAATTGGAAGTTTGGCTGATACTCCGGATGGGACTCCTACTCCAAAAAATGTGAGGTTTAATTGGGACTTCACATCGGGGAGACCCCCATGGTTGATGGATTTGTAGCACTGTCAACACCACCTCAGGCCACTGAAAGTCACTTATCACCATCCCATCTGGTATATATTCTTGTTCTAGTTCCAACAAGCTACTACACTACGATGTTCCATAAAATATTCCTCCTAGAATGCTACCTTCAGTGTAATTAATTGAGTTAGTGTCAATAATAACTTTGTTTTATCGGAATTATCAAAATGCAACAAAACGAAAATAAAGTTGTATGGAACTAATCTTGGTGATGGAATATGGCAAGTGAACTCCTTCAAACCCCATAAAGCTCCTCCATAAGCCCTTGGTCCTACTGATGGATAAATTGTGAAAAATCCTTAATCTAACACATCAGAAACAAATTTTTGGGTCTTGGATATCTCATGTGCCTTATACTCTCCACCAAATTTCATGGCTAGAGTACATTCGATGCTACCAAAAATTAACACTCCGTCTTAGCGAGGAATGTGCTCTAGTAATGCCTCACTACAGAAGCATCAAACTGATCCTCTGCATCGATCCTCTATGCTGATGCTTGGCCTTCTGCCCCACATCCACTGCACCGATGCTTCCTATACTACTACCCATGACACTTCCACTACCACTGCTACATATGTACTGCAACTCCCTCTCAAAACGCTACCTCGTGCTTCCCATAACACTGCCACTACTAACTGCTGCACTGTAACTCAGATACCGAGAATTAAGTAACTAACTTCACCCAAACACTAACATCCCGGTTAGTCTAGAAGCCTTGTGATGCTGAAGCTACCTTCGCTACTATCATGTGCTCGCTCTTCTGCCACTACGCTGCTACAACCTCTTCTGTGCCTCTCACACTGCTACAACATACACTGCATTGCCTCAGACTTTGGCACTCTAGCTCTGCCATTGTCACTCCATCACACCTCGCTCCAACCGACACTCTTCATTTTCTACTATCGTTAAGGGATCCTATAGCCGTATGTGATCCAAGAGTTTGGGCACCTCAAGGATCCTGCCCCACTTCTTTAGTCCTCTCAATTACAACTCTATGTCTCCCCACCTCTTTTTAGAGGTGCATGAGCACTCATGGCACAATCGTCATCAGTCTCGACATCCTTCTTTGCCTTTGTTGGAGCAACCTTTGAGTCCAATGCAACTAAGATTTTTTGCCCTCAAACAATCCATATCTGTGGACCAATGCAACTAAGAATCAATACTCGGATCCCATACAAACCATTGGGTGATACCATGCCTTTGTACCACCCAACCATGAATGGATCCCTTAAGTCCCAAATCCCCAACTAATATTTGACTCATCCTACCATCAATAGATCCTTCTGGATCCCAATTCCACAATGGCCAATCATCAACACCCCTATCCTATGACTCTAACTATGCTCTGTCTTTGGATATAGATGTTGCTCCATTAATTGTGTACCAACTCATCACTTCTCTCCAACCCAACCCATAGCACAAACTAATCCCAATCCCTTTTACTACTGTTGGGATGAAATGCTAAAGATTTCGCGACCTACATACTACTTCCAAATAGAGCATGTAGTATCCCTTATCTCTAAGGGCCCCTACTATACTATGCTCTTGAATAAGAATGAAACTCCATCAATAGGATACCAAGTCATGACCTCCCACCAATCCAATGCATGGACACTTGTGTATGGAACAAGTCTACTATGTTGATGTATGTCCATGCTCAACTCATGTTGTTCTGCCTGGTCAATCAACAAGATATTTCTAGGAAATCCTATCCTTCTATCTATAATGGGTAGGAGTGGGCAAGTTGTGTTGCAAGCCCTGTCTATGTATTCATGGAGAGGGTTGCTTCCTGAAAATGTTGCAGCTTTATTGGCTGCCATTGCATGTGTTTGCACCTCATCAATGGGTAGACCCACATATGGATGCACCAACATCTCCAAAATATCCTCTCGTCTGACAAGAAACTCCATGCTCCTCAAATATACCAACCTCCTACAAAACTATCTTGTCAGACTCCAGCACCTCTTGATGACAAGTATATGCAAGTACTACAACCCTGTTGGCTATCTATGCATCTGTCTACTCATCATCTGATCCATGCTCCATTATATGCTAGTCATGTTGAATCATCACTAGATTTCATCTCCCTGAACGTCTTCTCTCATTGGTACAATCTACTTCTCATCATACTCCTCCATCTCACATAGATGCATACTGGGGTTGTTGTCCCCAAATCCACATGACTACTCATGCTCCTCAGAGGCATCCTTGTAAGAGCCATTGGACTTAACTATCAAATAAGAATCTTCATCTAGAGAGTAAAAAATAATCCCCTCCTGATCTAACTTTTTCGTCTCCTTGGTGTCACTCAAACATGAGAGGTTAGGCCCCCAAGGTTCCTTATAGATAAAACAAACACCCTTCCTACTTAGTTCATTATTGTTGCATCGTTGATCACCATAAATCTTCAACAACTCCTCCTAGGTCAATTGTCTCTTAAACAATTTTATGTTCTTCTTAACCCACCTCTCGACTAGTTCATAAGCAACAAGTGAGACCAACTTTTCCTTCATCTAAATAGACAATGATCTAGACTGCAACTCCCTGCAAATGGCATCATGACCTCCCATAACTGAAGACAAAATGGACAACATGTTTGTTTTGACTCTGTCAGGATGATGTTCCTTAATGTGAAAGAAGAATTGGAACATTTGTTGGATCAAGTCATCACATATTAGATCAAACATAAGTTCATATGTTCAAACCATGACCATGATTTCTAAATTTCTAGCTTCTTCCCATAGATAGGGCCCTCACTGTCATCCAAATCCTGAAAGATTTATAGTATCAATATGAAGGCTCTCTTCATAGTGTCATTGTTTTAAGGGGGTAAAGGAGCGGTTAGCACCATGATATTACTGAGATAGGATGCAACCAAAAGTTTGATCCCTTCACAAGGGCCCTCTAAGTACTTGTGTTGTACTAAGGCAAGCATGGTCGATTTTAGAGCCCAATTCAAACTCTTCCCATGTGACTGATCCACCATGGAAAGGAGTGAAGCGAGTTCTTCCAATTTGAGAAGGGCTTTTACTATAACACTCATGGATTTCAAATCTATCTCGAGCGTAAAGAGTTTTTGTCTCATCTCATATCCTTGCAGATCATTTGGTTGTTCTTATTGAAGAATAACACGTATCCCCCTTGAAAAGGGTCTTCTATCTGTTGTTAAGTTATGAACAATATTTATGAAGGTTTCATTAATGTTTTAGTCCAATGAAGTCAAATACATCAAGTTGTTTTATACATGACTTTTACTAACAAAATTTACAACACAACATTTACAAGACCATACAATGATGATAGTAGCCATGGATTCTATACCATAGAATTTTGGTAACTCATGACCGAAAACAACACAACAATGATTTGAATCAATCAAGACTATGACTCAACTCATATGTTTTGCCTCAATACTAAATACACAGATTTATCACATCACTAACATCAACAATAGTATATTCACACTGACACTCTTAACTTACACAATAACCTAATTAGCAACATATAGACATTACAAGGCTCATGACCAATTCAATAATGAGAATGCAAACTTTAGCAAAGCAATACTATGCTACAAAAATTTTCGTTGATGCCTTACAACAATTTGTGATCAAGACTTCATCAAATCACCATTTAATTTATTGAACTCAGAAATAACAAAGAATACATTAACACTGAGATGAGCTAACTAGTTCACATACATAATATCATTCGATAACGACGAAATACACCATTCAGAGTATGTAGAGGAACTTGGTTTCGTTGAGTAGCCCATTGTGCCTCTAGAATGTGAGAAAAAACATCAACAAGGTAGGACGCCATTCAGCATAGATACATACACTAATTTATCACCCATATACACTCCAAAACATGTCTAGCAAGCAATATGGAGAAACAACGTCCAATCCAAGCATACACCAGCTCAAATAATATGGAACTGATGGTCCCCTTCACCCAATACACCTTCAATACATAAGGTATAAACATCAACCTCATCCAACAAGGATATCACATCCTCTACAAGCCCAAAACGACTCGAGGAAACCTAGAAATTAATATGGCAGATATCCACACACAGAGAATACCAATATCAATTATCACACCGTACAGGAGGAAGCTCACTGCCTATCTATGCTTGATGATAACCTCTAGCAACAATATGAGACCAACCCACCACTCAAATACGCAGTCACTTGAAAACAACGTGCTAGGAAACAGTTAACAGAGAGTGATTGAGAGTGATTCTGCCAGCACCCACGGCCAACAAAGGTGATCACGGCCTGTCTCTAATTGATAGCAACTCCCAGTTCAATCCACCAAGCAAAAACGTGGTATTGGTGAATTACACTGGCCAGCAATGCACAATAAAGAGAGTAGCCCTCACCCAACAAAGAAACATGACCTTGGATGGCCAGAACTTGACCCCAAACAATCACGATAAAGCTCAGGTCCCTTTTTCTTATAGACAGTGATGTTTCGATCTACTTCTGAACAGCTATGTTACAATGATAACTGTTGAAATTAGTGATGAAATGTAATAATGGAGTGACCGAATTTTAGATTAGGAGTCTGTTTCTAATTTCTAGAGTGTTGTTTCAACTTCACTAATTGTGTGCAAATTATATATTTCACTAATTGTGTGCAAATTATATATTTCTAAGAGACAATCTCCAGGTGATGTTCCACACCTGTGAGTTGTCCAAATTTAATTCAATAAAGTTGATTTTTCTATTTTTTAACATCGTATCTATTTTTTAACGAGCTACAGCACTGAGGACTACCTGTCACCCTGAGTGGACTACCTGTAACCCTGAGGGCAGGAGTTATAGTGAAGGCTGAGAGGTAGAAATTAGACCGCCACGTTTTTTTAAGGGTGATCACTGATCAGTGCAGTATCCAGCGCCATAGTCACGCCGGTCGAGTCCTGCCTTTACACAATTTTATTTCCCATACGGCGTGAATCTGACACAGTCGAAGAGCACCGAGTCTTCCTGTCGTGGAGAAGGCCGCAGGAGGCCACCATTTTGTCTGAAGAGAGGCAATCAGTGGTCGGGTTTTGGATCGCTGTCGTGTACTCTACGTTGTGAGTCGAAGTGTTCTGGAATTTGGGATCTGTGAAGTTCGTGGCTGGGCCTGAGCTTGAACGAGGGTATTATGTTGTCGTGTGAGAAGCGGACGCAGGGGCGAACTGTTTTTAACAAGCTCTCCACCTACTGAAAGGCACTCAATTCTGGCGTTGAAGAGCCGAAGAATGACAGAGATCACAGACTTCTTCGAACAGGTCTCACCGGCATGCTCGCTGATCAAGCATCGAGATCCCGATCTTGATTTATATATCAGCTTGATATCTTATTCGCCCTACACCAAAAACAACACTTCACGCGTGGAAAGAACCATGGATACACATTTAAATTCTAGCCGCGGAGTGTGATATCACACATAGCCGCAAATCATCTCTGACGGGCACTGTGAGAGATTATATCGTGATGGGGATCATTCCAATTTCTGTCAAAGGGTTTGTTTTCTTTACATGATTGGGCTATATAGCATTGTGGATTGATGGAATATTGAATTTTTTTGATTAAGATTTTAAGTAAAGTCTTTTAAATTAGAAGTTTATTTAACTTAATTCTTTAATTAGAAAAGAGGGCTCATTATTTGATAAAGTGGGCAATGTCTTTTTTAAGGAAATTATTTGGAATAATCTCTTAAAAAAGGGATATGGGCTTAGTTTTAATTGAATTTTTCTTTGGATCTAAATTGCTAGGGTTGAAGTTTTTTATTATTCAAGATGAATAATCAGTGAGCAGAAACATACCTCAATGAGAATAACAAGTTGGATGGATCCAATTATTTTAGTTGGAAATTTACGTTGCAAACCTTGCTTGAAGGACACATTGCATGGGCAATTGTGAATAATGATGAGGTGAATCCGAACGTGCTTGCAAGAGGAACAACAACAACAATCCAAGACTAGGGTAAGCAAGAGACTAAGGCAAGAATGCTCCTAAAATTTTCTGTCAAGGATTGCATTATTCCCCTATCCGTGATTGCAAGACTGCACTAGAAATCAGGAAGACACTCAAGGATCTCTATGAGGTCAAGAACACCAATTGATTGTAGTTCTTAAATAGAAAGATTCTCTCCATCAAGATGGAGGGGATTGAGATAGTTGTAACATTTATTTCGTGGATCAAGGAGCTCAAGAATAAGCTGGGTAACATTGGCGAAGTTATGTCAGATACAGATTTGGTCACGACTACCATGAAAGGTATGACTGATGAGTATCAGATGTTCATCATTGGCTTGAATGCAAGAGAAAAATCCCTCGTGTTTAAATAATTGATAGGGATCCTCATGCAAGAGGAGGAAAGGCGGCTGACTCATAAACCTCAAAGTTCAGATCTAGCCTTAATGGTGAAGAAGAAGAGCTTCAAAGGAAAGTCAAATGCTGCATAGAAGAGCAGTGCAACCCCACAAAGAAAGATGTCCCCACCTCAAGGTAAGTGTTTCAATATAAATGACTTTGCGACCAAATGTTTTATTGTGGTAGAACCGGCCATATAGCTAGATATTGCATGAAAAAGAAGTCTGATGAAGGCCAGAAGAGACACAAATAGCATGCAAGTCATTTCACTGACGAGGAACAGAGTCAAAATCTCAGACTGTTCATATCTGACTCTGCGTTTTCGGCTAAGGATAATGAAGCAAATACCTGGTTTGTGGACTTAGGTGCATCCATCCACATGACATGGAATAGACAGTGGTTTGAAGACTCCAAAGAGACTAGCAATGGAGCAAACATCTATCTTAGTGATGATAGAAGGTACCAAATGAAAGGTTGTGGTAATATTCCTGTTGTTTTGCCTAATGGAAATATTAGACATATCCATAATGTAATGTATATACCTGGGATAAAAAGGAATCCAATCTCCATCTCTACGATAACTGATCAGAATCTCAAGGTAGAATTTTATAAATCATATTGTGTTATTAAAGACCTGTTGGATTGTATGAAGTCTATTGCATCAGGTATTCCTGTGGGAGGATTGTACAAGCTAAATGTCAAAAGCACACCACATCAGGCATTGACATCATCTGCCATGACTACAGTGGACTTATGGCATCAGAGGTTCGTCCATATTAACTTCAATGATCTACTGCTTTACAGAAAAGAGGGATGGTCGAAGGTCTTCCTGTTTTAAAGCATATCCATATTGATTGTGATGCATGTGCACTTGGAAAGATGTACAGAGATGATTTTCCTATGAATGTTGATAGAAGGAGGAGAGATATATTCGAGTTGGTACACAAATTTATGCGGACCTATGCAGGCAAGGTCATTAGGTCGTGCATACCATTTTTTACTGTTTATTGATTATTGTACTAGATTTACTTGGGTGTATTTCCTCAGTAAGAAGAACCACACTTTTGAATATTTCAAGGAGTTCAGAAGTATGGTTGAAAAGCAGATAGGTAAATGCATCAGGATTCTGTGCTCGGATTAAGGGGGAGAGTACAAGAATGCTTGTGTTCACAAATACTACAAAGATCATGGGATACATCAACAATTTATAGTACCCCACACTCCTCAACATAACAGGGTTGCAAAGAGGAAGAACATAACCCTTGTGTAGTGTTATCATTGTATGTTAAAAGGTAAGAATATTTCTAATGGGTTTTGGGTTGAAGCAATTAAAACTATAGTATATCTAAAGAATAGGAGTCCACCAAGAAGTTTAGATTTCAAAAATCCTTTTGAAGATTTATTTGGCTATAAGCCTGCAGTTAAGCATTTGATAGTTTTTGACTCTAAAGCCTTTGCTCAAGTCCCAAAGGAAGATAGAAATAAACTAGATTCAAAGGCCATCAAATGTATTTTTTTTGGTATTGTATAGAATTAAAGGCTTACAAACTGTTTAATCCCTCTACTCATCAAGTTTTTGTGAGCAGAGATGTAGTGTTTCATGAGCAGGTTAATGATGGAAGCCATGAGAGTGCTAATGAAGAATGGTAAGTGCCCTTGTTGGTGGAAGAAGGAAGTAATGAATCATGTGACAGCAATGAGCAACAACAACAACAGGAAGGGGAAGAAGATGATGTAACTGTCAAGCCAAGTCCACAAAAGGATGACCAAACAAGGTTTGAAGCTACCCCACCACTCAGGAGATATAGGGAAAATGCTTCTATAACTAGTATGATGAATGTTGTTGAACCCTCCCGTTATAAAGAAGCCAGTCAATATAGTGAATGGAGGGCTGCTATGGAAAAGGAATATGAGTCAATCCTCGAAAACAAAACTTGGGATTTAGTTAAACTACTTGAAGGCAAACAACCCATAGGATGAAAATGGCAGTATAAGCCTAAACTTAAAGCAGATGGGAGCATAGATAAATATAAAGTTAGGCTGGTTGCAAAGGGGTATTTGTAGCAAGAAGGCAAATATTATGATGAAACATTTGCCCCTATAGTTAAACTAAACACAATCAGAATGATAATTTCTTTAGCAACCAAACACCATTGGATGATTCACCAACTAGATGTTAAATATGCTTTTTTAAATGGGGACTTAAAAGAAGAAGTCTACTTAGTGCAACCTGAGGGGTTCATCAAACAAGGCGAAGAACATTTAGTTTGCAGGTTGAAGAAAGCAATGTATGGACTAAAATAGGCATCGAAGTCATGGTATGACAAAGTTAATTCATTTTGCTTGTAGCATGGTTATAAAAGAAGAAAAAATGACCCTAATCTTTATACCCTGTTTGATAAAGAGGGAAGGATTGTTTTGATTTATTTATATGTAGATGATCTAATCATTACAGGGAATGCTAATAATATCATTAAATAAATCAAGGAGAACATGTCACAAGTCTTTGAGATGAAAGACCTTGGAGAGCTACATTATTGTTTGGGTTTGGAAGTATGGAGGGGATTTGGACAAACATGTTCCGCTTTCCTCTCGTCTCCCTTGTATCGATTCCATCGCTCCTTCCCGTACTTAATCCACTTGAAAAGTACCATGTCAACACAATAGAAGACGAAAACCAATCAAAGCATACAATCTATTGAATATAAATGAAAGGAATCAGAAGAAATTCATACATATAAGCATTATGAAAGAACACAAATATGGAAAAAGGTTCAAACACTTCATTAGATAGAAGAAGGAACTACAACCATCAGTTTCTGATTCAATGTCATTCCTCTAGATTGGACCCCATCCACATCACATCAAAAGCAAGACAAGCTTGTGGCATCACATCATTTTCTCCAAAGTCAAGTCTCATAGCAGCATTATCTCCTTACAATTCAACATAATCTAGCCCCTGATCACTTAGATGTGTGATCAATTTATAGGAAGATGAAGGAGGTTTTGTCATTAATAATGACATTGAATGACCTTCCCTACTTAAAATTAGTTCCATGGAAGAAGGGATGAGAGGATAGGATGATCCTTAACTCATTACTCATCTATTCTCGAGCTCATAGGAGTTGATAAGACAGGGAAACTTCTAGATGACTCCACAAGATAAGAATATTCCCAAACCCTATATGAATTTCGCTCATTCTTGCCTAGCACGGGTGAAAGGAAGCCTAAGTGCTCTGCAGAGCACCTTCATAAGGGCTTACTTGCGCTGGTCCTTCTAGAGGAAATTTTTGGATGTCTTCAAGTCATGAAACTATATGGGAAGGAGGCCTTCAAAGGGTTGACTTTTTTAGGGCACGAAACAACTAATTTTAGGATTTGATGAGTCCTAAATCATTGATCTGAATGTTGGGATTTGATGTGCCCAAATGGATCTGTAACAGCTGCCCCCTAATGCATGAATTCAGAAAAAATTCCAATGTCGAATGAAATGCTTTACGATGTGATGAAGAGGTATCGAAGTGGAAGGTGACCTACATCAATTACAATACATATATCATGATATTTGATTTTACATGAATTGCTGAGGGAAGGCATACCCATGTTCAGCTTATAATTTTTATTACATGTACATAAACAGTTGTCTATAGATGTAGACCCATGATTGGAATGACCATCAATGTAAAGCCATTGTACATATGATTTAGTACTCCTGATATTGCAGCCTGGATGGATGAAACTAGATCTGGGGTCTTCAATCTCGTTCAACTGTTCACTCAAGTACAAGTCTAACCATGTGAATATGTGATCTGAAGTCGAACATGGGAAGACACCATCTGGTTACCAGCCGATAATGTAAGTTGTTAACAAATGTGAGAGAAATCACCTATAATGATAATGATCCTCAAGGTACTGTAGTACATTCTGCATGGTCTAAATGGATGATTTGATGTTGAACACCATACAAAGACTTTTGGTCGAAGGCCATTAATGTATGCCTATTGGAAATCAAGAAACCTGCCATTGATGCATGCAAGTCTCAAGGTACTAAATGGGTGTTTCTAAGTCAACTTATTGGATAATGAGTTGATGTTGACAAGAAACGACTCATCGTAGGAGGGCCTTGATGTATCCCACATCAACAACACGAAACGAGTGTAGTGACTTTAGAGATGGAATTTGACTGGTGACACAAGGTTCAGGAATGGCGGTCATGAAAATGAAGGTTTATGGTATTGCAAAAGATGGATTTTGACTGGATGACTTCTCTTTAACATGTCAGTGACACTAAATTGAATTGGTAGCATTGACCCAAAACAAAGCAATGGATGGTATGATAGACCAACGGTGTGATAACCATCAAGCTAATAACCCAACCCAGATAGTCACGGTGACAGAGTGAAAGTGTCATGTTCAAGAGCGGCCTGCTACCATAAAGTGGTTTTCCCCTTTTTCCATTTTCCCCAGTCATTGCCGACCAGTACCTCTTTATTTTTATCAAGTTTGAGGAGGATAACACATGCTAGTTGTATAATTTCACCCGTCAGGCGAATCTATCACTATTTGATGTTTTAATGAGTCTAGCGAAGGTGAAACTCAGTCTTGTCTAGATGGACAAGTTTGTCATTATTTGATGTTTTTAATGAGTTTAACAACAAAGATAACTCGGTCATTTTCATGTTTAGAGAGTTTGAAAAGGGACAAAAAGAAAAATCCACAAGTTCCTTTTCATAAATTAATATCTCAAGTCCGAAAAAGCGTAAAATAATACAAGAGAGATATCGTTTCCAATCCTTTAACGAGCTAGAAAGGATAAGTGCTTGGTAATCTTTTCATGTTTAGAGAGTCTGAAAAGCGATTAAAGAGGACTCTAAGGGGGTTCCTTTTCTATTTTTAACAAAGCTCGAAAAAGAGATAAAAGTGTGCTTTGTGGTCAAAAGTACAACTTATAATCGAGCACGTTGAATTCTGCAAATTAGTTGTAAACCTGCTCAAAACATCACCAAATGGATTAAACATATATATTTCTTAGATAAAAATAGGCAAATACTAATGTTTAGACGATTAATTAGCATGAAATAAACATAAAATAAGTTTTTACCATATCATTTTTACCATTTGGAACTTACTATCCAGTTTTTTGCTCTGAGCTCAGTTTTTATCTCAAACTTCATCGGTTGATTGTGAAAGATTCTGCGAACCATTTCTCGAGCCATCCAGACCAGGTTAGAACTAAACCTCTCTACTTTCTTTTCAGTCCATTCTTTTGTCATTTCATGCAAGTTTTAGGGTTTTTTAGGGCTCTTGGGGTTTCATTCTTTTCCCTGGGATCAGCACAGGCTTTCACATCGAAAATTGCACTAAAGAGCACCCAGATAGAAGGCTAGATGCTCTACAACACACTGTCTCAGTGTCTAGGCTGCGCTAAGCACATTTCCCAAGTTGGTTTTAGCTGTTTGCTCCAAAATTTGCCCCGTTTTGTGCATGGAATGGATCCTAATTTAGCTTATGATCATGTTTCAGGATTTCATCAGATCAGAATGTCGATTACATGGCGAGAAAGGGAGTATTAAGAACAAGATATGGTTGCCCTAAATAACCCGAGTACAGTTGAGGCCCTCAGGAATTGTGGGTTACACAAATACTTTAAGTTGTCCATAATGAGGCCACAAATAGAACTATTGTAGTTCCTTGTTCGTTCATTGAATCCGACAGATCAGACATTTCACATTAGGGACAAGAAGGTGCGTATTACTATTGAGGATATTTACTTTCTTACTGGACTGTTGAGGCAAGGTGCCCCCATCTCACTTTTTGGATTTGCCCGTGGAGGTGAATCGGTGAGAGATTACATCAGACAGTTTTGTCATCCAAGTACACAACCTAGCAGGGATGGGAAAATAAACATCCAAGGTGTAAGTGATTTTCCTTTATGAATGATCCTCTTTACAATCGTAAGATTGGTTGGCAATGTGACACTATATCTAGCGAACAGATCCTATATGCGGTATGCACTAGAGTGTCTAGAGCAAAAAGTTTTCAAGTGGTTCGAGGCTATACTTTCACTGTTGAAAGAACAACTAACTAAGTTAAAAAGCTGTAAGATGAAGAATTTTTGCTATGGTTCGATCTTGATTGATTTTTCCTTAGAGAAAATCCCATCGATGCAACCACAACATGTATCACTGGGTGTGGCTGGTCCTAGAGATCCACGTATGCAAAGGTGGGTCGTATTGATGGCTCGACATGTAGGTCAGTCAACAATCATTTTCTCCCCTGCATTTTTCACCTGGATTGAGTGACAACATGTCATTATCGAGAAGCATTCATACTCGGGGATGGATTATCATGGAGATCTAGATTCGATTCTACCAGTTGGGCACAATGGGGTGCTATGGGTAAGATCTTTTGGCCAAAGTGTTTTTTGATTTTTCAAGTTTCTACATGTTTTTTTGTTTTTTAATGTTTCCAAGACTAAACTAAAATCACCCTTATGCATACAGATGTGGGTATTTTTCGACCTGCGGTATGCCAACAGGTTACAGGTGGGCCAACATAGAGAAACATCGGGAGAGCAGTTCTCCAGGACTTGGATTTGGACGGGACCTTAGCAGAGTTGCAGGATCACATAGAGGGATTAACCCTTGGTATTTCGGATATCTGGATCGAGGAGTTACCTATGAGACTGCATTCCCACAGTATAGGTGTTCCTAACCATTAGGCTAGGCTTTTGCGCATGATAACACAGGCTGTGACCTGTTATCATGAGCACCACTAGATCTACTTAGGATATTTTGTATGCATTTTTGAGTTTTCGGGTTAGATGACCAAATGTATCTTGGGCACAAATTTTGTAAAAACTTTTAGAACACCTATCTATTTTACTTTCAAAGTTTTTGATAGTTATATACAATCCTATTCAACTGATGATGTGAATTGAAAATATTACTTTTACATACGTCGCAAATGTCTATTTAACACATAATTCACTAGAGAATCCGTTAATGTGTTAATATTTCTAGAAATATGTTAATATTGAATGTGTTCAAAACAACTTTCCAAAATACGAACTCTAAGGAACATACGAAAAATTGTTGGATTTTGGATAATATAAATGTTTGTTAGTTGTAGTACAACGAGTTGCGAGTCCAGCCTAACAATGATTCGGCGAATGCCAAGTGAAATGGCATCAGAATGTAGTTCAATCAACAGGCTATACTCAGCGATATCATTCGTCGATCAACCAATACAAATCCCTTGAAAACTCACTAACACGCCACTTGGAGCGAAAATGGCCCATGTTGTAGAAGACAAATTCTGCGTACTATGACTAGCACCATCGGTGTAACCAACAAAAGGTTCCAAAGACTCCGACATCTACAACAAATGCAAAGTAGATTACTAACCAAATACAAATCTCTAAAAGACACACACACACACACACATGCAATGAAGGTATATATACAGTGAGTTTTACTACACTTAATCAAGCATAGTAACGTTTAAGGTACAGCCTGTTTCAGGGCTGCGAAAATGGAATCCCATCATAATCTACTAACTCGTAGGCTTCTTTTTCCAAAACACACTTGACAACATAAGGACCCATCCACATTGGTTCGAATTTCCCTGCTCCAATTTTATCATCTTCCTGATCATAAAGCAAAACCAGGTCTCCTTCTAAGAAGATATGAGGCTTGACATTTCTATCATATTGCGCCTTAATATGTTTCTTATGCGCTTCGCTAGCCAATGCGGCATCACGATGGGTTTCATCTAGATGGATTAATTCCAAGAAATGTGCTTCTTCTTCTTGAACGATGAAATTTCACATTATATCGGTAAGATTGCTTCCAAACCATACACCAACTGAAGGGGTGTAAATCCAGTTGTATTTCTCACCAAGGTTCGATATGCCCACAAGGCAAAGTAAAGTATTAAGCACCAGTTTATTCTATGAACCCCTATCATTCTTTGCAACATCCACTTCAGGACCTTGTTGATGGCCTCAACTTGTCCATTCGCTTGTGGGTAATACGGGATAAAACTATCATGTGATAGCCCTAACTTAGTAATCATCTCAGCCATCATGTGATTGAGAAAATGCAACCCATGATCTATAACTATGGCTTGTGGTACACCAAACTGGGCAACCACATGGTTAAAAAAGAAAAGAGCAGTCATTTTGCCACTGTTGTTCAATGTTGGCATCGCCTTGGCCCATTTGGTAAAATATTCAATGGCGACTATAATATACCCATGCCCCCCGCTCGAGGTGGGGTTACATGTCATAAAGATAATGCCCCATTTGGCGAATGGACCAACAACAGTAACTGGATGTAATGATGTAGGTGGTAATCTAGTTTTTCAGTCATATATATAGCATGCATGACAGCTTCTGATAGCAATAATACAATCTTTAAATATAGTTGGTCGAAAGTAACCAACATGAAAAATCCTTTGTGTGGTTGCATATCTAGATAAGTGTCCACCACAGGCACCTGAATGACAGTCATTCAATACTTTCTCAGCCTCCTCATGTGTGAGGCACCTCTGTAAAACTGTATTGATACCACGATGGTAAAGTGTGTCGCCAATGATAATATAATCTTTGGCTTGGTAACGAATACGTCATTGTTGCGAGTGAGAGGTATCTTGCTGGAAAGTTTGGGTTTGAAGATAAATCAGCATATATCCATACCAGGCATCAGATGAAGAAATTAGAAATAGAGACTCATCCAAAATTGATGGTTTGGATGTTGATTCGATGGAGGTCGAGGGAAGGTCACATAGTAACTCAGCGAAAATTAGAAATTTCTTTGACTTAGACTTGATGAATTCTAAATCAAATTCCTGTAAAATAACTATCCATTTTGAATACTTTCCCCCTAGAAATTGACATGAAAGAATGTATGTCATAGGGTTGCAATCTGAAATAATATTTGTTTTCCGTAACAAGATATAGTGGCGAAATCTTCGAATAGCTTACACAGCTGCCAAAGCTATTTTTTTGACATAAGAGTAATTACTTTCCGTATTGTTGAGATAATGACTCAACTAATAAGGAGGATGCTCAATCCCATTTTCTTCTTGAACTAAAACCATGCCAATGGTTGTATCTGCAACGACGAAATACAGGTAATAGTAATTTTGATAATTTGGAGAATACATTAATGAAGCTCAATCAGGGTATCTTTAAGAGCGTCAAAGGAAGCTTATGCAACCTGATCCCGATGAAAGGGTATCTCCTTTTTCAAAATATGTGTAAAACCTTTAGCCATTTCAGTGTAGTTAAGAATGAACCTCCTCAGAAAGTTGGCTTTCCCTTGGAATCTCTGTAACTATAAAAGAATTGAAGGTGGAGGCAAATCCAGAATTGCCTAAACCTTTAAAGGATCCATTTGAATTCCCTCTCGAGACACTACAAATCCAAGAAAATGACCAGAACCAACACAAAACACACATTTGTGTGGATTGAATCAAATCTTGTAGTGTCGGCATCGTAAAAATATTGCTCTCAAATGTTACGGGTAATCAATCCACTTTGATGAATGAGCAAGTAAATCGTTAAGGTAAGGTTGAACAATGTGTTTGATGTCATGGAAGGCATAATTCATTGCCCTCTAAAATGTGGCCCCAACATTCTTCAAACCGAATGGGAGTTTCCTATAGGCGAATGTGCCCCATGGACAAATAAAAGTTGTTTTCGATTGGTCCTATGGGCGTATATTGATTTGATTGTAGCTGGAAAATCCATCCATAAATGAGAATATTTCACATCCGACACATTCGTCAATAATCTGGTCGATAAAAGGTGTAGGATAATTTTCCTTTGGACATGCCTAATTTACATCCCTATAATCGACACACACTCGTATTTTTCCTTGTTTCTTCATGACAGGAACAATGTTGGAAACCCAATTAGTAAGAGGAATAAGGTAAGTGAAACAACAGGTCGAAGTCGTTGTCAAACTAGCTTGACATCAAGGTACATTTTGATTTCATATTCAACAATACTAGAGTCAATGCATGGCATCTCCTCGTAAGACCATGCAAAAATATCTCTAAATTCACGAAAAATAGCATGATAATTATCAAGTTCTAATTTTGAACAAGATTTACCGACATGAATGTTCTCTACAATATTAGGCTTGGTCAAAATATTAATAGAAATCGTCTCTTCAATATTTGATAGATTTTGCTCAGCTTCGATTGTGTCTATGAAAATTGAATTCGATAGAAAATCAACGATTGATGGGTGATTTAGTTCATTTGAATAATCTTCGATGTCATCTGGAAGATGGGAATGATGATGATAATCTTCCAATGGTTTGCCGCACAAGCCTGAAGGTTTGATTGCTATGTTGATTCAATGGGGCTTAACGACATCACCTCAATTTTACTATCAACTTCAACTTTGTTGGTAATCCTCCTTAAATCAGATGAGGTGGAGGAAATCATGTTGCAAGTCTCTACTCTTGCCACTTCCGTCAAATCAGATGGTGACAGTAGGGTAAAAGTACCCATTAGGGAAGGATATTTAAAGAGACCTACTCTAACAATTTGATGTGATAGCGAGGGTCTGTGTACCAACGGAATGCTTCCCGTAGCCTGTGAACTATTGGCAAAGAAGGCTAGTTGATCAATGAATGTGATTCCATCCTTAAAAGGGAATGTAATAGTACGAAAGTATGTGGAAACCACAACAACCATAGCATATACCCAAGGCCTTCCCAATAAAATATTGTAATCGAGGAGTCCATCAACTACCTCAACTTCAACAGTAACTATTTTTCCCCCAAGTTTGATTTACAGGTTACTCAAAATACCACATGGAGTATATGTTCTTCCATCAAAAGCTTTCAACATGGTTGGTGATCGTGACAATGGCGGTGAACCAAGTGTTTTCCAACAACTCATGGACATAATGCAGGTAGATTCCCCCTCATAAATAATAGTTCAGTAAACATTTTTAATGAGAGCTTTTACTTGGATTAAGAAAGCTAATTGTGCTAGTAACTGTGGTGAATATCCCACATGGTTAAAAACCACAAGATTTGAATCCGTAGGATCTATTCTGCCTATTGCGGATAGTAAAGCTTGCTTCTGATAGGGATGATTTTGCAACACCTCAAGTGTCGACATAGTAGATGGTAATTGAGTAAGATCTTCCACTATGTTATAATTTTGAGCTACTCGAGCCCGAGGGTTGAATGTTGATTTGTGCACAAATCCCTTTGGTGGTTTTATTGTCAATTCAGGTATAATGGGTGGAACAACTTCAGATCGAGTCGAAGTCGAAGGATTAGGTTGATTAATGGCTTGATTATTCGATGATGATGATGGATTTCCATAATATTTGTTTCTCGTTGACACCAAAACTTTGTTTTGTGGCTTTGTGATGGATAACATGAGTACTTGGGATGTAGAAGCATGGTCTATTGCAACCAAATGTGTCTCCAAGTTTGGAAACAGATCAGTCAACACTGCCAATGTGTTTGAAGTCTTTAAAAGTTTAGAGACCTCAGATCGGTGTGGACAATCTCTTGTAAAATGATCTTCATTACATATCAGACACCTTGCCAAAGAAGAGGAATCAGATGATTTCTCTGGAGGGGAATTTTCTTGTTTCTATATGTTTTTCCCCTTTTTCTTTCTCCCTGGTTGCTTTGGATTTTTGCCTTTGTCAGATGACATGACATTAATCTTGGAGGCAAGAGTATTTTCTGATGCATTGGTAGTTTGATTGGAAATAGAACGAGTTTTACCAAATGGTATTCCTACTGTTTGCATGCTTGTAGAACCGATCACACCATCAACGGCATGAGATTCCTTACTCGATTGTGGAGGAGGGGGAACACTGAAAGTTGGTCGAGGTGCATTTGGAATTTTATCATAAAGCATGCCGGATTGTGTGTAAATCAAATCCAAGTATTGGGCACGAGCAATGACTTTCTCTTCTGTGACAACTCCACCTTTTTCCACATCCTCAGTGATTGATTGCAACAAGGGATTTATGAACGACTCAACTAAAAGCTGATCGGGAACATATGTCTTAACCATTCGACGACAACGCCGCCACTCATGAATATGATCTGTGTTATAGATCTAACCCGGAAATATTATAGATCTGATATGAAAATATAAGATAATGCAAATAAACCCAAAAATAATATGAAATGATTCTTTATTGATCAAACCCTTAAGGTAGGGCAACACCATGCATTCACTCCTTAAGGAAGGAGAACACTCCACAACCCATTCATACAAGAATACTTCTCTTCATATCCCTCCATGTGGAGTCTCTAGCCTCTATATAGGCCTCGTACATACAATACCATGCATCATTACCATGGTTTACTCATACCATCAACTAATACCATGGGCCCATTACATTATTATTAACTACTTGTGGTCCCGTACATACATGATATGGGTTAACCACCTTATTTATTACTATGGCCCATCCCATTATTACATTATTATCTTGGGTACCTCCCTTGGTACCCCATATTATCCCCCCTAGGTATATAACAAATCTGCATAATGAAATACATTTGCGCACCGATGGAAATCCTAGACCTTCTTTGTGCACAAGAAAAAATACTTGAAATAGTGCCACTTTAAATCCTGCACACCATAGTTCAAGTCGTTGCCTAGGTTGATATCACCACAGACTACAAACGTCCAGAGTAGCACAGACAGGAGAGATTTCAAATCTCAAACCACAGAAGGTTCAAATGACAGTCGACTACACTCTGTAGAGGTTGAAATATCTATTAATATCATTAAATATATAGTTATACCTCATTCCTATTTTTATAAACCAATATTTGCAATTATATTTCTGATTAATAATTAAACTAGCTTAGATTTATTAACTACATATCTACCAAGTACATAAAGATTGAATCTCATGAGACATAAATATATATTAAAGTGAAAATATGTTTATTCCTCTTGGCACTCTTAACTCAGGATCTACCAAGATCTAAGTGGGATCAAATCTCTTGACATACAAACCTCTTTTTATAATATTTGATCCCTTAGGAGCTTGGTAGAACCAAAGTTAAGATAGATCCACTCTAGTTTAATAGAATCGTACTAACTTTTGATTATTTTTCAATTCTCCATTTTGTACAAAGTTAAGAGAGACTTAAAATTT
>APFE030938385.1:5464-15828 GCA_000404065.3 Pinus taeda
CCACAATCAACTCCACCAAACTCAACTGATTGAGTTCTAACTGAAGTCATGCATGCAACAACTCAACTGACCCACAAAGAAAACGTATTTCCTTCTGACAGCTGCATGTGCCACATCTGTAGCTCAAAATGAAGTGCTCCAAGAGAATAAGATAAAGTTTATAGTCTAAATATTACTATAAGCTAATAATATTTGACTGCTCTATAATTAGACTTGACAGTGTCACCGCTGTTGTCTAAAAATAGAAGTCCATCTATTATTTTCCAACTTGACCAATCATCCACAAAAAACATCCTGCAACTCATAGACATGATCCATATGTCTAAAAATAGACTTTGCACCATAATTTTCCTGCGGGCCCACTTAGTGAAGGCGACTCTTTTCACTAAGCTCCATCATCTTGTTGCAATCTCAACACCCAGGAATTTATCAAACTTACTCTCATAAAGCAACACTAAATCATTTACCTTGAAGGTACACAACTTAATATGGTGATCGTGTCAGGCCTCTCAAGCTGCTTTTGTACCCATTGATGGTAGCCAACCAGGAACCATTCCTCTTCAAGTTCTTCCAACTGCGCGAGCCTCTCTTCCACAGCTTGGTTGTCCGTCATACCTGTGACCACTGTTATGCATAGACTAGGTACAATATACTCCATTGGCATGACAGCTTCCACACCATAAACCAACTGAAAAGGTGTCTGTCCCGTCAGTTTCTTGCATGTTGTCCTATAAGCCCATAGTACTGCAGGTACGCATAGGTCCCAGTCACTCCGTTGCGCGTTGCATACTTTGGTGAGTGCAGTATCCAATATTTTATTGAATGCTTCTACTGTCCCATTGGCTTGTGGGTGATATGGTGTTCTTTTTTTATGATACACCTAAAACTCTTATGTTAGTGTGTTGATTGTTTCATTCAGGAAATGTGTACCACAATCAATCACTCATGAAGATTTTTGGACATCCAAATCGAGTCAATACGTGGTCAAACAAAAACTTTGTAGTTGTGGCAGTCGTGCAGTCTTTGACTGGCTGCACTTCTACCCAACGAGTCAGGTACACTGTTGCAGTGATAATGTATCTCACACCCATCTTTCCCTGAGGTTTGATAGGTCCTACAAAGTCAATTGCCCATTTTTCGAAGGGTTATTGCATCATTTATGGATTCAAAGGCATCTCATCCCTCTGCGGTGGTTTACCTATCCTTTGACATATATCACAAGCCTTACAGTGTGCTTTTGAATCCTGATGAAAGGTTGGCCACCACAACCCTACACAGAGAATCTTTTGTGTGGTCGCTCGCCCTGCATAATGTCCTCCTACAGCACCCCCATGCGCATCCGCGAGGATCTAACTTCGTTTGAATTCAAGTACATAACTTCATAGTATCTCATCATTGCCCATCTTATATAGGTACCCCACGATGACAGAAAAATCAGCCACAGACACCACGAGTTCCTTCTTCTACTGGATGGAGTATTGCTTCGGCGCAATCCCCGTTGTCAAAAAGTGGATTATATCTTCAAATTGTTCATCTGCTATGCACACAAAAAAGAGTTGTGCATAAGGTAATCCTTCCTCCAAATTAATAGGTTCCTCACATGTCTCAATTCATGACAAGTGATCTGGCCCTACATTCAGGTGTCCAAGCTTCACAACGACCTCAAAATCATATTCTTGGAACAATAAGAGGCACCTACATATGCACCCCCCAAACACAGGCTTATTGACCAAGTATTTTTGCGTGGAATGGTTTATATACAACTTGAAGTGTCCCCCTAGAAAATAGTGCCGATATTTTTGGAGCACGTACACCATAGCCAACCCCTCGCGTTCAATTGTGGAATAGTTCTTTTGCACTTTAGACAACTTGTGACTTGTGAACGCGATAGGGTGATCCAAGCCCTCTCCACCCTCCTGTGTGAGTATTGCTCCCAGTGCTATACATGACGCATCAACATGGACATGAAACTCCACATCCCATTTTGGGAAGACCAGGATTGGCGCGGAGGCCAATTTCTCTTTTAGTACATCTAGGATCTTCATGCAATCATCATTCCAGTAGAACATGACATCCTTTCTCAACAGTTTCTCCATTGGAACAGTGATCTGGGCATAGCTTTTGATGAACTTCCTGTAGTACCCCGTATGTCCCAGGGTAGTGCACAACTATTTAACACTTCGCGATGCTTCCAATTCATAATCAATACAATCTTCGCGGGGTCCACTATCAGTCCCTGTTTGCAGACCACATGTCCCAACAGGTTGCCAAGGGGAACGAGAAACATACACTTCTTGAGGTTCAACAAGATTTGGTGTCATCGGCAAGTATCCAGCATCAAGCATAAGCCTTCTATATGGTGCTTAACCAATCCAAATATAGTCCAATCATCCAAATATACCTCCAAGAATTTGTGGATATATTCTTTGAATGCTGCAACAACTATGCGTGAAAATATGGCTAGCATGTTCTTCAACCGAAAAGACATGACATTGTATTGAAATCAGCCCCACTCAGTCGTGAAGGTGGTCTTGCTCCTATCTTCCAGTGTGATTTTGATCTGGTGGTACCCTGAGAACCCATCACTAAAATAATATGCTTCTTGTCCACTGATATTTTCCAATATTTCATCTATGAACTGAGTTGGGAATGGGTCATGCACACACGCGTCATTCAATTTCCTGAGGTCCACGCATATTCTTATCTCACCCTTCTGCTTCTTTTATTGTACTACCATAGGGCTTACCCAATCAGATTCCTCCACTGGCTCAATGATTCCAGCTGCGAGCATTTTGTGTAGTTCTATGCGGACCTTTTCCTTGTACTTCGAATTCAAGTGATAAGGCCTCTACCTAACCAGCTTCGCATCGGGTTTTAAGGTGATCTTCATCATCCCTAAATCGCCAATGATCCCTTTTAAGTCCGTGATATTGGTCAAGAATAAGTCCTGGTACTCACGAAGTAAGTCAGCGACCTTATCCCCTGTCGCATCATCCCAGTGGTCGTCGAGCGTTGCATACTTAGGTTCAGCTTCCGTACCATTGTTCACCTACTTTGTCTTTACTGACGCGGTTATGTTAAGGTCTTTAATCAATGGCCCTTGAACCTCGTGATAGCCTTCAATTTCTGGAATGTTAAATTTCAGCGGATCTTCGTCGTCTTCTTCAATATTCAAGTTCTAATACTCAAGTGCGCAGCTCGACTAGGTCGCCCATTCAAGCTGAAGCACTTCCATTAGCTCCTGGGGTATTTTAAAGACAACTGCTTTTACTGCTTATAGCACATCATCAACAGTATCCCACCAATGATCCTCAAACGTGAAGGTTAACAGGAATCCTTCATACAAGATATCCCATTCATTCATTCCATGGTGTAACTCCATCTCTATATACCAATTCATGGGTATAATATCCAGGGTATGAAAAAACAGGTGCACCCACTCAGGTTGTGGCTCTTCCCCGTAAAGCTTTGTCCTTTTTGCGAGGTGCGTGCACTAATCATATTGTCCATCATACTTGTCTTTTAATCACATCTGAGGCTTCCCAAACTAGATGTGCATCATCCTTCTACATTCGTGCTAGTCCTCAAAGATTCTTTGGTGCGTACCCCACCACCTCGTGGGTGTAGCGCCTAGTACCCATTTCAAAGCTTTGAAATATTTTTGTTTCGACACTTCTCTTTCAAATCTATTTAGGAAGTCATCCACCTCACTTAACCCATAATACATAGGTAGATCCCTTACCTTCGTCGATACGCGGTGCAACGATCTCGTCATCATGTTACAGTTTAGTGTGGTTACCTCGTGTAACTGGTTCTGCCATCATCTTTTTCCCTCCTCCGAATTCGATGTGTAGGAGCTTTCGTGCTCCCATGAGATTTGTCCATCCGCGGTCGAATTCACCCAGTCTTGCTCTCACACGACTATCTTGTAGATGCAGTCCAAGTCATCGTCGCTGTCGTAGTCACGCACCAGCTCTGTGTAGCGTGATCATTCTGCAGGTTCCAAAGGTACAACTACATGCAAAGACTTTTTCTCAAAAATAATCTTGCGCTTTTTCATATTTATCACCCCATTCATATCAGTGGCCCAATCTATTCCTAATAGCGTGGGGTAGGGATTGCTATCATCAACAATCTCTATCACTTCAAAATCTGATAGTGCGCTTTCTCCTTTGATATCCACTGTGATTCCTTACAATCTCCCCATAGGTAGGATCTTCTGTTGGTTCACCATTTGTAGTTGGATAGGAGACCATTGCAGCGTAGGCCTTCCCATGAGCTCCTAGGTCTGCTTCGGCAGGACATTCGCGTCTGATCCTAGATCTAGAATCACTTGGTCCATCTCATATTCTCCAATCTGCATGGTCAATCTCATCTTTCTTCCCGTTTGTCTTGTGTGCTTTCCGAGCTTCCAGAATATGCGCGGTTCTCGTGGCGTGGTCCCATCACATCTATTTATGAGTACCTACAACCCCTTTATAGCCTTGCTGTCACACAACAGCTTCATGCATGTTTCCAGGAACGTGGTGAGCATTGATGGGTCCATTTCTGGCTCCGATCTACCTTTACTTCCTGAAGTGGAGGCATCAGTGAAGGTGTTCTTGGCTTCCATGAAGGTTTCCTTAGCACGCTCCAAATCAAACTATGGTTCCTTCGTTGGAGCCTTGTGAACCCAAATACTTTCTTCAGGCTACTTTCCTTTGTCATCCCCTATCGTACTTCCACTTCGGAGCACAATATTTACATTAGGGTCTTCCACGCGTGACTTAGACCTCATCATTTGTAGGTTCTAAGTCGGCAGAGGTTGGAGTGCTCCTTTATCACGCAACCTTGCTATCAGTGTGGGACAATCCTTTGTCTCATTATCAAAAAATGTACAATACAAGCATGATGGTCGTGTTGGATTTGTAGAATCATGGGCATAATGTCCTGGACCTCCGCGATTGTAAGATATCAGTTGTCTGCAACCTCCTCCTGGTCCTCCTCCACCTCGGCCTTGTCTGTGCCCTTGAAATCCGGTTCGCGCCATCCCTACATTCTGGTCAAGGGGTTGCGTTTTGGCCTAAACTCTATAGGTAGGAGTCCAATCCATCATCAGCTCATAACTTCTACAGGTGTGCTCATCATGTCCCACTAATCTATAGAAATTATTGAACAACTGTTGTGAATTCTGTGTGTACTTTTGCAATAAATGGTAGTTATCTGTAGCATGCTTAGCTCCTATCTAACAAATTGTGCATCATAATAAAAGTGCCACACTTGGTCCTACTTGTACCTCCAATCTCAATGGCATTAGTCCTCCTCCCGCGAGGTAATTCGCGAACACCGGGTAGTGGTCCTTGTCATGTCCCTAACCCTTGCACTATGCACCATACCTCGTCGCGCGCTTCTTGGTGAGCCATCCTATCTCATTTCAAACTCTGCATCTCAAGGCACAAGTTTCTCAATTGCACGTGAATCTGTTGAACTCCTAGGTTGGGATCTCGTACCGGGGTCTCATGTAGTCTCATCGCGACCTCCAAGGCCTCAGCCTGAGTTGTTGGCCTTTGTTGTGAAAGCGCATTCCTTAGATGCGGAGTTAACGATGCTACAAACCATTCACAGTGTTGTCCATCCGTCAACATCATGTTAGCTTCGCAAATTTTACACTTCAGTCTCTGATCCAACTCCCAAGGGGTCTCGCTTGGTAGCATTGTGATTTGCTTGAACCCAATGATCGACTGCGCCTCTAACTTCAGCCTGCTAAATTCTTTGTTTAGCGTAGTTTGAATATCTATAATCCCTGCATTTGGATTGTCATTGGAATGCTTAATGTACCAGTGAGCACGCGATCCTGGAGAGTGCTGACCAATGTTTCTTTCTTTATATTGTCATTCATGACTCCCTACACTTCCCATACAGCTTTTACCATGAACCAAAACTAATCTAGATCTTCATTCCCCACTCCCTTGAACACTGGCAACTTTATCACACTCGCCATATTGATTCGCGATGGTGGCAGAGGTGGTATGGGTGAAGATGGGGGTGAAGACGGTGAAACTGGCAGCAGTGTGGTTTGGGGTGGTATGCGTGGAATCCTCTGCCTTATCAAATTGATCGCACTTCTTGGTGAGACATTCACGAGCTCTTCCTCACCCCCTCGCAGAGGTGAAATCAAGGGGCTAGTTTCTAGTTCTGTACTACCTTTGTTTCTGTAGATTCTCCCACTTCGTGTAGCCCCAAACATCAGTTATTCGCATAACCCATTTTTCACATAGTAGCATTTTAATCCAAGTGTTTAAAGATTTAACGTACTTACCTCGTGGCCCTTTAAGGAAGCATCATTCTGCCTTGGTATAGATAACTAAAGTATCTACTACAAACTCGGTGATGAATCCTCCTATGATTCGATCAATCCAGTGATCAACAGCACGCGTGATCTTATCCTCTGATGCTTCTAATCTGCGCACCAATTCTAGAGTCCACACAATAGGTCTGTCATTCTTACACCTTCCTTGGTTATCTACTAACTTTGCGATCCACTCGTATAGCTTAGTAGGGAAATTTACAAAGAAAATTTCATGGATCTCTATGTATAAGTAGTAGTCTAACCACTAGACTTCCTATGATAGTTGCAGATTCCTGTTTTCCTGCGCCGCGAACTCGTGAATCTTTCTATCCATCCAATCTTCAATTCCTTTCTTTGTTGGATTCCAGTGATATGACATTAGACATCTCTATGCAGATTCCAGTCCCAAAAACGGAACCATTTGTTGGCTTGTTGGGGCATGACCCAGGTTCAGAGTTAATTAGCCAAACAAATCCTTGTACTATTTGCCCTTTCAGCAATAGCCTGCGGAGCGCGGACTGAGGTCTCACCTGAAGTAGTATGGGGGAGTGTTGGAACCAGGTTTCCACACCCTTGAGATGTTTGAGGGTTTGATTCGATCTAACTGCTCGTTCATGTGCATAGGTTGCTTCACACACTTCCCTGGCCTTCGCACCCTAATATACTTGTCTTCGCGCATCCCTAATCAAGGATTGTGGGGCTTCCGTGCTGCTGGAGCAACACTCTGCGCTATTTCCCTAAGTTGCATCTGAGATCTTACCTATCTTCCTTCACCAGTTAGTTACCTTCATGTAAATTGAAGCCTTGTGTTATATTTAATTATACAGCACACACATATAAGTTTGCACAACAAATAAATAGCAATCTTGCAATTTATACCCAATAATACATTAAACAGGAAAAGATACACATAAATATGGTAAAATTCTCTTTATTCATTCTTCCAATGGTTACAGACTCGACCTGTCCTGCACACTCAGTTGCAGGGGTTCGCGTACTCATGTTATCAAACCAACTCACAGAAAGATAGAAAATATAGATCAACACCTTAGAAATAAGCCTCTTCAAGGGGGCATGACCCGAATTGGATCCATAAAGAGTAATAAAAAGAACCATGGTTGTACAGGTCCAAACAGACTTCAAAGAATTGAGAGTAGTGATCAAAAACACCTTTAAAACAGTGGTAGTTGGCAGCCAACGTAGAACGACAAGGACCTCGATCAAAACATGCTGACCGAGGCCCATGGAGACTGCGCAGGAGGCAAAACTAGCCCCTAGGAAGCCCGGATTGGAAAACGGAGGGAGTTTTCGATGTGCGATTAGTGCTGGGTAAAAACCCTTGAGAAGGAGAGGCCCCGAGCGCTTGGTCGCATGGAAGCTGGGAAAACCATGGGGAAAATGGTGAAAGGCTAAGGCAAGACCCATGCTCCAAAAACTGTCAGTATTTATCAAGGGCATCCTTGGGTGGTGTTAGCACTTGAAATTTCACCTCAAGCTGAAAAAGGCAAACCTCAAGGCAACATCAAACCATTTAGCCTCGTAGCTAGCCCTACAGGGCAGGAGAAGGCTCTCTCCGGTCAATCTCAGTAAAATCTTCAATGGATGAGATGACCAATAGGGTAACACTGATTTTAGGCTAGTAAACTGATCAAAAAGGGTTGATTTGGGGTTTTTAGGGTTTTTGGTGGCAAATTGAGGGGATGGCAATTTTGGGTGCAGGGATTGGACACAGTTTCTGCAGGGGGTTCTTTGGGGCGAGATAGGAGACAATATTGATGCCTTTGATTGAGGTGGATGATTAGGAATGACAGGTGAGGAGTTAAGGAGAGCAAACAATAACTTTGAATTCTCCTTAAACAGTAGAAAACATTGAAATTAAACAAACTTAAAAGCAGAGCATGACAGTCATGAATTCTTACTTTAACACTTCGTTTTCTTAATGTGCAGAAGGAAAAGAAAGGAAATGATTCACATAACACACTTACAGGTACATAGAGAAACACACCATCAATACATGTAACCACAAGAATCCCAAAAAGGACTGCAAAACCCTGGTCTTCCTTAGCCAAAAATTGCAGAGATACAGTGAAATAATACAATGATAGCTTCTCCCTCAAGAGTCCAACCTTCCAACACCTGAAAATGACTAAGAAAATACATAATATAGGCAAGCTAACACCTTTCCTTGCCTATAGGGGTCGAGCTCATCCTTCTAGGAGTTGTTTCAACCACTTCTAAACTTAACACTAAAATCTAGGCAGTCAAAACAACTTGCCTCTATAAACTAGGAAACCAATCCATTCATTAAATGTTTGCTATTTCATGCATGAATCTTCTAGAATAGGTAAATGAGTGTCATGGTAACATGAAAATACATTAATTACATCAAAGAGGGTGAAAAATCCCATCTCAAGTCAAAACTGGTCAAAGCTGGGCGAATTCCTGAGTTGTAGATGAATTTCCTGTGAAAACTGCCCAACGGGTCTCATACCTCTGCCTGACGGGTCGCTTGTCTTTGGGACCACTTTTGGGGCACTTCTAGGTGTCCAAATGAGGCAAACGTGGGCTTGCTGGAAAGGTATGGATTTCTACTTTCCAACCCAACTGGAATTTCTGAATGTGGTGGTCATTTGCCTCTCCAAAATTGCAATCTCCCAAGACTGCTTTCTGTGTGTGAAAAAAGTGGCAGAAAGTCATTTTTTGCATGTTTTTTGACTTTCATGAGGCCCAAAACTTGATGAAATTTCTTAGTAATGCATGAGCAAGTGTAACTTTTCATGAAAAATCCAGAAATTCTGAGTTTTTGTAAAATGGAGTTGCCGGGACAAAGGGTCTCACCGGGGGTGAGACCCGTTAATGGAGAAAACCTGTAAATTGCCTGAAAAATTCAAAATTTAGCCAAAATGCTCAAAATTTCTTGGGATTTGTGCTGTGGCTAGGCTATGTAGTGCCTTGATCCTTGAGTGAAGCCTCTGACAAGATATGGAGGGGATCATGCCTCTTTCTCCGTTTTAGTGCCTTGGCCAACCGCCTTTTGAACATCTTCATTTTTGCCTTGCACACGTGCATTCTCGCCCAATAATGGGTCTTCATGTTTCTCAACAATTTCTTATCTTGGTTGGCCTTAGCCAACATCCTCTCCAAGTGAGCATTGAGTTGGATAAGCATGGACTCTCGCTCAGCGGGGAATAGATCACCGGGTCTTCTTCTATTCAAGATGCGGTCACTACGAATCCTCCACAACTCATCAAGAACTTGCTCATCCTCCAACTGCTTGTTCCGCTGCTCTAGATATGAGATTGTGCATTGTGCCATCTCTAACTTCTGCTGCAACAAGCGGTTCTCGGCCTCCTTTTGCTGAATGACCTCATGAAGCTCCGTGGTAGGAGAGCGGGTATCAAGATCAATGATATCAATGTCGGGATCACCGGTCATTCCCTCCTCGATCATGGGCTGCTTGCCCCTCTGTGCTGCCTGTGCTGCTGAAGAAGGCGAGGCCCCTTCCACCTGGTATGGAGATAACATCATAACACTCGCTGAGCTGATGAAGAAGGCGAGACCCCTTCCACCTGATGTGGAGAAAATACTCGCCTAGCTGCCACAAATAAGGCCCTGTGGCATCTCTGATAAGTGACCAATGGAGGAGAACTGACATGTCTAGCCTCAGGGATATCATGCTGTTGTGATGGTCCTCACTCCTCATGAACAATCTCAGGATGTGAAAGGGATAACCTTGAGAGCAGCAAAACAAAACCCTATCTCTACTTGCATTTTGACCTTCTTAAGCAAATATACATTGGACTCATTATTTCAAAATGATGACTTTTAAAATACATTCTCATGCTTTTCAAGCTTTGGCAAACAATGTATTTGAATGATGGGAGGCCTACCTGCAACCTTGAAGCAATCCAGAGTGATTTAGCAGCTTATTGGCAAATTTCTGTGTAGATGGTACATTTATGGGTCGCGTTCACTGCC
Source organism: Pinus taeda (assembly GCA_000404065.3). Lineage (NCBI taxonomy): Eukaryota > Viridiplantae > Streptophyta > Pinopsida > Pinales > Pinaceae > Pinus > Pinus taeda. The sequence continues at coordinate 15,771 of APFE030938385.1, forward strand.
CAACAAGTGTCACTTGCCTGACAGGTCGCGCCCATACAAAATTTACACTAGCTGAGGT
>APFE030938385.1:34527-64956 GCA_000404065.3 Pinus taeda
AGTTGCATTGCTACCTATTGCAATAACTAGACTATCCCACGAGTTTGGTAGAGAACACAACAAACTGATGCACTTATCTTCATCTGAAATTTTAATATCAACAGATAATAACTCACTTACCACAGTATTAAACTCATTTAGATGCTCTGTCACCGAGTCTCCATCTTTCATCCTCAGGTTATACATCTTTTTCCGCAGGAGCAGTTTATTCACCAGAGACTTAGATTGGTACAAAGTCCCTAACTTGTCCCACAGAGCCTTCGCCATAGCTTCCCCTGATACATTCAGCAATACTGAATCTGAGACACACAATCGTATTGTGCTCTTTGCCTTCCGATCCAACTTCTTCCATTCTTCATCGGTCACTCCCGTTGGTTTAGTACCCGGATCTATTGCGATCCACTGATCTTTATCCACCAACAGATCCTCTATCTTGAGTTTCCACAACTCAAAACTCTGACCATTGAACTTCTCAATCTCTATCTTTCCACTGCTCGGCATCTTCTTTCACCACCAGAATTGATCTCGCAGATCTCCTACTAAACAGGGTCTACCACAGGCCCGAGCGAAACCCCTCAGCAACAAAGGCGTCCCCTTGAAGCCAAAACAGCTCTGATACCAAATGTAGGTTTTAACCCTGTACAAAAATTACCTGCATACGAATTCTAAATCACATGAAAAATAGAAATGCGAGAGCATAACACATAAAACACATATACAGAGAGATTTACCACTGGATCCCAAAACCGGGACTACCAGCTTGATTTTTCATTATGTTCCTTTCAATGTTACAATACATATTTATACATGCCAAAGCATCCAATACCATGGACCGAAAAACCATCGCATCCAAAACCATGGACCAAAAAACCATTGCGTCCAAAACCATGCACCGAAAACCATCGCGTCCAAAAAACATGTGCAAAAATCATGCACAAAAACATAGGTGGGTCTGCCCAACCTAACATAGGGTCAAAAACCAAAATTTTCTGGGGCGCTGCCCCAGACCCCATAAAGTGGGGTTATGGGTACCCCTCAACCCCCCTGTTAACTATGTGGAAAGAATATAATACAACCCAACACGCAGGAGGCGAAACTAGCCCCTGGGCAGCCTGGATCGGGAAACAAAGGGAGTTTTTGATGCGCGATTGGGAAAAAACCCTCGAGAAGGAGAGGCCCTGAGCACTTGGTTGCATCGGAGCTGGGAAAACAGTGGGGAAAAAGGTGAAAGGCTAAGGCGGGACTCGCACTCCAAAAACCGGTGATATTTACTGGGGGCATCCTTGGGCGGTAAGCAGATTTGGTAAAAACAGAGCGATTCCACTCAGCGGCTGATGTGTGGCAAGTAGAGGAGAGAGAAAACCGCCACTCATCGCGCACTAATGGTTGAGCAACTCAACCGCGCGAAATGAGCAGATGGCATTGGATCTGGGGGATCGAGATCTAACGGCTGATATTGCGCCCGATGGTAAGACTAGATTTAACGAGGGATCAAGACGCAATTTAAAAGAATTTGAGGCCCGCCTTGACTGCCAAGGTGGCAAATGACTCACCCCACGACGTAACTAAAGAACCGAACTGACGAAGCAAGTTGGCGCAATTCACAGAAGGATAAGTGGCCACTCCTTATGATTGTGATGATGACGTCGAGGTAGGGAACTCCAAGCGAAGCTATAGCAGGCGATCTGATAGAGTTGGAAGGGGAATCGAACAACCATGAGCTTGAATGGCTTTAAAGCCATGCACAAACCGGGAGAAAAAAACACACACCCGGAGAAGACAGAGAGAAATGAAGAACATAGCAAGCAGGCAGAGAGAGCAAAAAACAATAAGAAGACAGAGGAATGAGTTGACCAAAGGCAGCGTCGAGCACTAGAGGACTTGAGAAATTCGAGCCATCCCTGAGAGGGATCTGTCAAGACCAAGCACCACATTAGACTCCTTCCATTATAGACCTGAGCGGTCGAAAATCTAGTAAGTCCAAGAGTCTGTGTACTCTAGTGGCTTGGGGAATCCAAGAACCACCCTGCCAAGCTATCCTATGACAGGAGACTCATATTGAGCTCCTTCTTTGTAATTCTCTGCTTTAAGACACAATAAAGAAGGCCACCACTGAAAGTTGGGCTTGAGATGTATCCCTAGAGGATATGATGAACTCCTTATTAATTTCTTGTGTTCTTATATTTTCTTACTGTGTTTCTCTGTTGTCTTCCATTTCAAGTGTCTATGTATTTGAAATCTGATCAATCTGTTGCTTAAACAACCTAGGCACACACACCAACACATGAGTTTGTAATACCTTCATTTAATAATTCTTAACTAAGATCACTCATAGGGTTATTATCAGATTAGGGAAACCTCCTTTACATTACACAAATTAACATTTCTTTGATGATACAAATGACAATACCTCCTTTCTATATATAGGAGTCTAAGGGGTCATAATATAATTAGAGTCGACATAACAATAATAATTTAAGGGCATAATAATAAAAAAAGTGGGCTTCTATAGGAACAATAATAACAATATGGGGACTACATGGGTACAACAATATAATAAGGGGGTTGTACTAATAATAATAAGGGGTTACACTAGTAGTATAGGGGGCTAACATGGCCCTCTCCGTCAACAAGTGTTGTCCTCAATGCTTGAGTAGTTCTTGATGCTTCTATATAAAATTATTGTCCTCCCATGTGGAATCTTCAGCGGGTAAGTTCTTCCACTTGATGAGATACTCTGAAATTGATCGATTTCATAGCTATCGGGTTCTTGTTTCTATGACTGCTCTATGTTCCAATATGATTTTTCCTTCATCTTCAAGTTCTAGCAATATTGTTTGAATTGGGATATTCTGCAACTTTTGAATAAGTGGCCATACTTCTTTTTCCTTCTTCCATTCATCCCTTGCTTTGTTTATCCAATCTAGTTGGATAATAGAAATAGCACAAAACAATGCTTCCATATCCTCATTCTTTCATGAGAGTGCATCTGCAACAAAAATTTTCTTCCATTTTCTGTAGATGATGTCAAAGTCATAACCCAACATATTTGTGACCCATTTTTTATGTTCTTCTAAAGATATTATTTGTTCTAAAAAGTATTTAAGACTATCATGATCCATTTTTACGTTGAAGTGTCTTCCCATTGGGTAAGGTCGTCATTTCTTAAGTGCATGTAGTATTGCCAACATTTCCTTCTCATAAATAGCTTGCTTGAGATGTAGCCGTAAAAATACCCATCACCTACATCAAAAAAATTTTCACTTCGATGTTAATCTACCTGTTGTTTCATCGATTCTTCACCAAAGTGGCATTATCCTTCAAAAGTTGGAGAACTTGTTGTTGATGCTCGATGTGATATTTCACTGCTTTAATCTCTTTCTTCTTGATATGTCCCTCTATATTAAGAGTTTGAGGAGTGGTAATTTCTTCCAGTGCACTACAAGATATGGTTGGATTCATTTCTTGATGCTCTATGTGATATTTCACTTCTTGAACATTTTCTTCTTGATACGTCCTTCTATCTTGATAGCTTGAGGAGTGGTAATTCCAGCCATTGCATTACAAGATATGGTTGGATTCATTTCTTCTTTCTTGATGTGGTATTTTACTTCTTCAATCTTTTTCTACTTGATATGTCCTTCTATCTTAAGAGTTTGAGGAGTAGTAATTATTTCCAATGCTTTACAAGATGTGGTTGGATTCATTTCTTCTTTCTCTGAGGTTGGCTCCTGGTGTATATACTCTTCTTTTGACGTTTCTTGATCCTTTTATTCCTCCTCTCTACAATCAATGTAAAATAATTTCTTCTCAACACACTTATGACTTTTAATGTATTTTTTTATCACAATTGTAACGAAGATCTTTTTCTCCTTTCCCTTCCAATTGTTGTGGTGTAACCCTTGTAGGTTGTGGAAGGCTAGGAGAAACAACACTTCCATATTTATAGTTGTGAGGGGTAGACTTGCTTGTTGCCATAATTTTTCTTTCCACTTTGTAACAAAGCCCTTTTTCTCTTTTTTCTTCCAATTGTTGTGGTGTTGCTCTAAAGAAGGTGTTGTTATTTGTATCCTCATAATGTGCTATAATTTCCTCCATGAAAATTGACCACGTAACAAGTGGTTTACAAGAACAAAGCCCTTTATACCATAAAAATTGATCTTTTTCTAAATATGAAGATGCAATACATACCTTTTGTAATAGTGGTACACCATGTAGATCAAAATATTTCTCCATCAATAGTATCCAATTTACCGGATCCTTGCCATCAAACTTCCTCATCTCAATTTTTCTTAATTTTTTGAGCTCTATCTTGAAATGAATGTAACTCTGTAATTTTAGATTTCCAAGTTCTAAAATTTCTTACTCCGGTAGCTCTATGAGTTCTCTTTCTAACCCCGCAAGTCTGATCAGAACTTGATTATCCAAGAAAGAGTTATGCCAAATCTCCCATGGTGACTGGATTATAGACTAGTTCAGTAGAGAAAACTTGTACGATGTGCCACGTCTCACAGTTTCGACTTTAGTACATGAAACTGATATACAGAAAACTAAACGAAGTTCTCATTCTAAAAATTCTAATGAAATTTCAATCTGATGCTCAGAACAAAAGTTATGACGATTTTCCCTCGGCCACCTATTTGGAATGTAATTCAGGAGTCTGCAAAAACCCTAACTTCCTCAGATCATACCTCCGCAAATAAACCGAGACAAGCTCTGAAATTCAGACCCGAAGTTCAAAATGATTTTGGATCAAATGGGTTTTTTATGTAGCTTTTGAAACGTCGCAGAAATGAAGTTATAGCGAAAATGCTACTATGACCTGTTTGGAGCAGCAAGACCTTAGAATCCAAAGCTTTGATACCAAATGTTATGAAACAAGCTCACAAAAAGATAGAAAAGATAGATCAACGCCTTAGAAATAAGTGTCTTCGAGGGGGAACCTCCTTTACATTACACAAATGAACAATTCTTTGATGATACAAATGATAAGACCTCCTTTCTATATATAGGAGTATAAGGGGTCATAATATAATTAGAGCCGACATAACAATAATAATGTAAGGGCACAATAATAAAAATAGTGGGCTTGTATGGTTACAATAATAACAATATGGGGACTACATGGGTATAACAATATAATAAGGGGGTTGTACTAATAACAATAAGGGGTTGCACTAGTAGTATAGAGACCTAACAACTCAGCTGCGGACTACTAGTCCTCTACACACTCAGCTGCAGAGCCTTCTCCTACTCTACGACCCAAAGACACACTGTACACTTTGAATCAATCTCTTAGAATCGTCATGCTTTTAATCTTTTCTTCTATTCTATATGTTATATTCTACACTTAGAGCCTCTCTCTATTTATACAATCCCATGGTCCGCGGACCATGGGTAGGTCTATCAAGCTGACATTGCCTTACAAAAACAAGGGCAGACAACCATGTGACTTTATTATGACTTTGCGCTCCCCGCCCACAATTCACGGGGCTTTTACAAAGGACTTGGTAAAAACTTGGGCTTGAAGCCCCAAAACATGCCTTGAGGGGGATTCCATGCCCAACACTACAAAGCAAATCTCCCAACCCAATAGTCACGAAGACGAACTGAAAGAGTGTCATGTTTAAGAGAGACTCACTGCCATTAATAGGTTAAGCACCCTGCTTTCCCAATTTCCCCAACCATTTCTAATTAGTACCTGGTTTTTTTTACAAGCTTGTGGAGGATAACATATGCTTGATCTATAAGTTCATCCTTCAAATGAATCCTTCTGAGTATTTTCAATGAACCCTGAAAAGGAGTGGTTCAGTTTCGTCATGCTTGACAATTCCAACATTGTTTGATGATTTTATGAGTCCAGCGAACATATAACTCGACTTATTTTTCATGTTTAAAGATTTTTAAAAATGGGAAAAAAAGAAAACTCCAAAGGCTCCTTTCCATAAATTTAGTCTCTTGAGTTTGAAAAAGAAGAAAACGATACTCAAGAGAACCTTTTAGTCATGTTTGACTAAAGTATTCACTTTTCGTTGATAGTCTATCCCAATCCAGAAAAAGGGTTAAACTTATACTATACAAACATCTTTTGATTCACTTTAACAAGTTTGAAAAGACAAGCATTCAACAATATTTTCAAGTTTAGGGAGTTTGAAAAGAGTTGAAGGAGGACTCGACGGGTTCGTTTTTCGTAAGTTTACAGAGCCTAAAAAGTGATAAAAGTGTGTTGTTTCATCAAAATGCCTTGTATTGGACTTAAATTTTACATAAGATCCTTCAATTAGCTCTCAACCTGCTCATAACACCACAAAAAGATTAAAAATATATGTCATATGGTAAAATTAGGTGTAAAATATTAAAAATATAATTAAATAATAATTAAATGGACCATAAATAGGAAAAATTAAAAACATTTTTTACCATTTTCATCTTACCTCTTGTGAAAGAGCTTTGGGTACATTTTACAGTTAAACTTCAGCAAGTGATTGCAGCCAATCTAGTTGACCATTTCTAGTGTCGTCAATTCTAGGTAGGAGATTTGCCTATTTTCTCCATTTTCATGGTTTCCATTTTTTATTTCATGTATTTTTTTTATAGTTCTCAGCATTTTAGGGTCTATCTTTTCACCCTAGGCCCATCACACCCTCTTTGTATCGAAAGGTGCGTTGGGTATGTCTTATCAACACTAGGAAGAGCGGACCAGCACACTTGCCAAGAAGGTAGAGTGTGCTAGGTCACTTTGTCCCTTGAAAGGTAGGTGCGATGGGAGAAGTTGGAGAATAAATTTAGGATGTTTGAGCTATATTTCTCTCAAAATTTTGCACAAGTCTTATTCTAAGTGTTTTTCTTTTGATTTTGTAGATATTCACTGGAACAAAAATGGTTCTAAGTTGGAGAGAAAGAGAACGTGAATCTTAAGACTTGGATGTTTCCAATGACTCGACAACAATACAAGCCTTAAGGAATTATGGACTCCTTAAGTTTTTTTGGATTCCAGGTATGAGAGATTAGCTAGATTTACTGGAATATCTAGACAAGGCAGTGGATATTTAAGGATAATGCTTCATGACCAGAGCACATATTGTCATCATAGAGGTAGAAGATATATATTTTCTGACAAGGTTGTCTTGGAGAGGAGCTCCTATCTCATTATCTGACATGAGAAGGGGTGGTGAAACTGTCAAAGGACTACATAGTTGTGCATTGTAGACCCTATTCTCAACCAATAAAGGATGGAAAGATAGAGATTAATAATGTGATTCAATTGCCTCTAAGGTTGATCCTTTTCATCATTGCTCATTTCATTGGTAGTGTCACTTTGCATTAGGCTACCAAGTCCCAAATGAAATATGCATTGAAATCCATAAAACCTATTGTGTTTAAGTGGAGTGAGGGGGTGTTGGAAAATTTGAAGGAATAACTCAATAGAGCAAAGGGTGGGTGACTAGAAAACTTTGGTTACAATTCTATTTTGATATCATTTTCTCTAGAGGATACCACTACTTCTTCCCCAATGCATTTCGGTCGAGCTTCTAGGTCCTAGGGTTCCACGGATGAGGCAATGGGTAGATCTCATGTCTCGTCATGGGGGTGCATCTACGATGAGTTTCACTCCTACTTTCTTCTGATGGTTTCCGATGCAGTTTATCATGATCGAGGATTATCCATATGCTGGAGCCAATTTCTCAAGAGAACCAGAATTCATTTTACCTGAAGCCGAGAAATGGGGTGATATAGGTAAAACAATGTCATTTTGAATGTTTTTTTTTTGGATTTTACAATTATTTTTATGGTTTTAATGTATCAAAGACTAACTATTGGTTTTCACATGTAGATATTGGACCAAAATGACCAGTAGGCTCATTGTATCTTCAACGACAGGATAACTGAGACTCTTGCCGAGTTCGAGCACCATGTTGAGTGTTTGACCCATGGTGTACCAGAGATTAGGGTCAATGAGATCCCTATGCATTTGCAACGATACACTATTAGTGTGCCAGATTGCATCAGACAATTTTTGTTCAAGGTTGTATAAAAGATTGTGTTATCGCGATCACTATCAAGACTAGTCTACTAGGAGGCCTTAGAGCCATATTTTGTCTACAAGTATTTTCATACTATGGGCCATGTGGCCATATTGGTCTCAAACACATTTTTTGTAAAACCAAACTCTATATACAGTTATTTATCGATGTTTCCTATTTTCTCCATTTTCTTGTTCAATGTGTGATGTAGATTGAAATATTTACAGGTGTTGCAAATGTGTGTCTAAAACATAATTGGCTAATGCATTGGCTAATGTGTTTAGACTTCTAGGGATATGTTGATATTGAATGTAATCAAAATGTCATTCTAGAAGGTGAACCCTTAAAAACATGTATAACATAGTTGGATTTCGTACTGAATAGACATTGTTCAAATGTAGTACTACGATTTGTGAATCAATTCCGACCATAAAATGGTGAATGCCACGTTAAATAGCGTTAGACAATAATTTTATCATTGTGTTATACTCAACACTATTATTAGTTGAGTGACCGATACAAATCCCTTGTAAACTCACTAACTTGCCATTTGGACCATAAATATACCACGTTTTGGAGGAAAGGTTTTGAGTACTATGGATAGCACTGTCAGCTTAACCAACATATGTCCAAGGGAATGACGACATATAAAAATCAAATGTAATTCAAGATTAACAGAGACGGTAGGAAACTTTTAAGGAAACACACTAACACACCTATATAGTATGTACACAATGACTATGCAAAGATAATTTAGGCATAGTATTTTTTTATGGTAGAACCTATTTCTGGGTTGCACTATAGGGATTCCATAAAAATCAATGAGTTCATAAGCCCATTTCGCAAGTATAAATTTGACTATATAAGGGCCTAGCCACATTGGCTCGAGCTTCCCAGCTCCTAATTTATCAGCTTCCTGATCATACAAAAGGACTAGGTCACCTTCCGAGAAGGCACGAGACTTAAAATTTTTGTCATATTGTGCTTTGATGCATTTCTTATGGGCCTCATTGGCCATTGTGGCATCATGTCTAGTTTCATCTATGTGTGTTAGATGCAAAAGACGCTCTTCTTCTACAGAAGTTGCAGGACGAAGCTTGATGACAAGCTTTAAAGATGGAATCTCACATTCGATGGGAAGGAGTGATTATAGACCATACACCAACTGAAAGGGTTTAAATCTAGTTATAGTCCGAACAGATGTTCGGTATGATGACAAAGCTGAAAAAGAATGAGGTGCCAATTTGTTTTATGAATCCCTATCATGTGTTACAACATTTTTTCAAAACCTTGTTAATGGCTTCTACTTTCCTATTGGCCTATGGGTAATAGGGAGTTGACCTATCATGTTGAAGGCCCAACTTATCAGTGATTTCAAACATCATGTGATTCTGGAAATGTTTACCATGGTCTATAATTATAGCTTGTGACACACCAAATCTAGCAATGACCTCATTGAAAAGAAACAGTATAGTTGTTTCGTTGGTGTAGTTGTATGTAGGCATTGCTTCAACCCATCTGGTAAAATAATCTATAGCCACAATAATTTATCCATGTGCTCGACTGAGTGAGCGTTACAAGTCATGAATTCAATGCCCCATTTCACAAAGGGTCCAAAATCGATAACATGATGCATAGGAGTAGACAAAGCACGAACTTTACAATCATAAAGCTAGAAAGCATGACACTTTTAGACTACAATGATGCAATCTCGAAACATGGTTGGCCAAAATTAATTGGCTCGCAAAATATTTTGGGCAGTAGCATAGCCAAACATATGTATGCCACATGCTCCAGCATGACATTTGTTCAAATCCTTCTTAGTCTCCTCATGAATGAGGCACCATCTAAAAATCATATCAACACCACGGCAATAGAGAGTGTCGCCAAGTATAATGTAGTTTTGAGCCTAGAATCAAATGCATCACTTATCAAAGAAAGAGATTATTGGCTAGAAATTTTGGGTTTGGAGATAGACAATGATATATCCATACCAAGGATCAGATGAATCAATCAGAAACAATGACTCATTGGGAATAAAATTGTGTGATGTAGAATTAGTTGCAGATGAGGGAAGGTCGCATATCAGTTCAGCGAAGGCTAGGGACTTCTTAGATTTGGATTTGATAAAATTCAAATCAAACTCATAGAGAATAACAATCTATATAAAGTATTTCCCCCCCAAAAATTGTCATGACAAAATTTATGTCATCTGGTTGCAATCGGAAACGACCATAGTCTTCCAAAGCATAATGTAGTGGCAAAATATTTGGACAACTTGCACAACTACCAAAGCTAAATTTTAGATGTGAGTGTATTTGATTTCAATGACATTTAAATTTCAACTCAGCTAATAGATTGGATGTTCATCTCCTAGTTCATCTTCCTGGACCAATACCATAGCAATGGTGGTAACAACTGCAATGAGGTACAATAACTAGTCGCATTGGTAGTAAGAGGGATACAATAATGATTCTTGGACTGGGACATATATCAAGGTAGCAAAACCTTCTTGGGTTGTATCATCCCAATGGAAGGGAACCCCTTTCCTCAATAGGTGAGTAAATCCTTTTGTAAGTTCTACATAGTTAGGGACAAATCTCTGTAGAAAATTAGCCTTCCCTTGGAGGTGTTGTAACTAAACTACTGAGGAAGGATCGCCTATACTTTGAATGGATCAATGCAGATTCTTTTCTTCAACACAACAAAGCCAGAAGTTTACCAAATTGGACAAAAAACACACATTTGTGCAGATTTAGTCTAATATTGTGATGCCAACAATGTAGGAAAATATCCCTGAGACGCATCAAATGGTCCTCACGATGTTTGGAGTGGGTAGGTAAATCATCCAAGAAAGGTTTTATAATGTGCTTGATATTGTGGAATGCATAACTCATAGGTGTTTGGAAAGTTGCACCAACGTTCTGTAGGTTTTAACCTCGTACAAAAATTACCTCCATATGAATTCTAAAACACAGAAAATAAACAAAGCAGGAGCATAGCACATAAAACACATATACACAGAGATTTTCCCCTGGATCCCAAAACTGGGACTACCAGATTGATTTTCCATTATATTCCTTTCAATGTTACAAAACATATGTATACATGTCAAAGCATCCAATACCATGGACCGAAAACCATCACACCCAAAACCATGTGCGAAAACCATGTGCAAAACCATAGGTAAGTCCGCCCATCTAATATAGGGTCCCAAAAAAATTTCCCTAGGGCGTTGCCCCAAACCCCATAGAGGGGGGCTACCTGCCCCCCTCAAACCCCCCCCCCCCCTCATTACGCAGTCAACACAATGAAGGGGGGCCCTCTACCCCCCACCCACACCCCCAAACCCCGGTTAACTTGGGTGCCTAGTCATGGAAAGAATATAACACAACCCAACATTCTCCACTTGTTGTTTCCTTTCCACAAGGAGCCACAAGAGAGCTTAGTCATTTATCTAGCCCTACAATGCCCATTGTTTCTCTACACCAAGATAACTTCTCAGAGCTTGCAGATTTTGTCAATGCATCTGCAGTATTCTTCAAAGTGTCAACCTTTACCAGCAACACCTTTTTGTCTTCTATCATATCCCTCACAAAGTGATATTGAACATCAATGTGCTTTGTCTTTGAATAGTAAGCAGGGTTCTTTGCCAAGAAAATTGCACTCTAGCTGTCACAGTCTATCCTTATAGGTCCCTTTACTAACCCCATACTTGAACCTGCTTCACTGCTATCCAATGCTCCTTCCCTGGTTTAACATAAACCTGCTCAATACTACCACTGCATGTGCAATGTTTGGCCTAGTACAAACCATCACATACATCAAACTACCGACTGCACTTGCATATGGAACACGAAACATGCCCTCTTCCTCTTCTTGTCTCTTGGGACACTGTTTAGCAGATAGCTTTACACATACATGAATAGGAACCTTCACCGGTTTACTATCTTGCATATTAAACCTCTGCAATATTGTCTCAACATACTTCCTCTAGTTTAACCAAAGCTTCCTCTTTACTCGATCTCTTTTAATTTCCATGCCCAAAATATATTTTGTAGCACCAAGATATTTCATGTCGAATTTGGAGGACAAATGGGTCTTCAAATCCTGGATAATTTCTTTTGCATTTCCAACTAGCAACATATCATCCACATACAAGACCAGATAAATAAAACGGTCACCAATTAATTTAAAATACACACAGTGATCTACTTTGCTTCTGGTGAAGCCAAGTCCCCATATAAATGTATCAAATTTCTAATATCACATCCTTGGTGACTGTTTTAACCCATATAGAGACCTATTTAACTTGCATACCAGTTCTTTCTTACCCTTCACCACAAAGCCTTCAGGTTTCTTCATGTAGATCTCTTCTTCTAGATCCCCATGAAGAAATGTTGTCTTCACATCCATCTGTTCTACCTCAAAATCAAAAGCAGCAGCAACAGATAAAAGTAATCTAATTGAAGCTACCTTGGCAATAGGAGAAAAAATATCACCAAAATCAATTCCCGACACCTGGGAATAACCTTTTGCTACCAACTAAGCTTTGTATTTCTCCACCTTTCCTTCTGCATTTGTCTTCTTCTTGAACACCCATTTGCTGCCAATGGGTTTCCTTCCAGCCGGTAACTCCACCAAATCCCAAGCCTCATTTTTGTGCAAAGATGCCATTTCATCAACCATGGCCTCTTTCCCAAGTTTGCCATCCCTTGGATCTACTGCATCCTTCACAAGTCTGGGATCATCATCAGTAATAGATAAACCAAAATTTTAGATGGACTATACCTTTCTGGCTGCCTTCTTTCTCGAACTGATCTTCTCACACCCGAAGTTTTTGGCTCTTCATCTTATGATTCCTCTTCTGGTGTAGAGTCTGATTCTTCTTCCTTAAGCTCAAACTCTATCTTCTCAGGTTCCTTTAGTTAGAATTCATGTTTTATAACATCTTTCACCTCTCTGAACACCACATCTTGGATGTACACAACCTTCCTTGTTACTGGGTTCCAAAGCTTATAATCCTTTAAACCATCCTTATATCCAATAAAGATGCACTTTTCAGATTCACTATCCAACATGGTTCTTTTCTCCTTTGGAACATGTACATATGCATCACATACAAATACCCTCATAAATGAAAGAGAGGGTTTCTTACTAGTCCATAACTCTTGTGGAGTCTTATCCTCCAACATTGATGAAGGTGATCTATTGACCAGGTAACATGTTGTCTCCACTACCTCTGCCCAGAATTCCTGTCCTAACCACGCACCAGTGAGCATGCTTCTTTCCCTTTCCATCAACATCTTATCCATTATTTCTGAAACTCCATTTTGCTCAGGTGTGTATGGAGTAGTCTTCTACCATCCTATACCACACTTCTTACAACATTATTCGAATTCCTTGCTGCAAAACTCTCCACCATTATCTGTCCTCAGCACCTTTATCTTCTTCTCTGTCTGGGTTTCCACCAGAGCCTTAAATTCTTTAAACCTGTCAAAGACTTCATATTTCTTCTTGAGGAAATATATCCATGTATTCCTTGAGAAGTCACCTATAAATGATACATAGTACATAGACTTAACTAGTGATGTAACCTTCACAGGTCCAAACACATCACTGTGCACAAGCTCTAATATTTGTTTCGCCCTCTTACCACTAGAGGGGAAACTCGCCCGATTCTTCTTCCCGTATACACAATTTTCACAGAAATCAAAATCTAGAGAGCTATTAGTCATACCTTTTACTATATCTTTACCATGAAGTATTCGAAGGCCCTTCTCTCCAAAATTTCCAAGCCTTTGATGCCATAGCATGGTGTTTTCTCCAGAGACCACTAGATTTTCTGCTCCACTTTCAGGAACCACGGAACTGTTGCACCCATCAATAATAGTGCTACCTTGCATCTTGTATAGAGTTCCAATCCGAACCCCCTGCATCAATAGTAGTGCTCCCTGAACCATCTTGCAGGTATATTTCTCGAACGCTGTTTTAGACCTGCATCATCCAACTTGCTTACATAAATTAGATTTATGGCTAATGCAGGAATATGCAGAACACCTAGAAGTGTTATAATCCTTCCAGCTTGCAACTTCAACTTTACTTTTCCACGACCAACAATTCTAGCCTTCCTTTCATCCCCCAAGAAGACATCACCACCATCATATTTCTCATACTCGCAGAACCACTCTCTATGGGGAGTGAAGTGAAAGGATGCACCTGAGTCAATCAACCATGCCTCATGATCTACATGTGTACTTGAAAAAGCCAAGTACACATCCCCACCTTCATCTGAGGTGGTTTTCGCCTCTAGAGAAGGAGAATCATTAGATCCCTTTCCTTTGTCAGGAGCTTTAGATTTACAGTCCCTTTTGTAGTGCCCTTCCTTTCAACATTTCCAGCACACCTTTACAAATTTTCCTGGGGATTTAGATCTCCCACTCGATGACTTATTTTTGTTTCTGTTCTAAGACCGTCCTCATATAGACAAGGCATCACCATTCTGTCTCTCCATATTTTTCCATCTCATCTCCTCCATCAGAAAGGATGAGACTATTTCATCAAACTGCAAGATAGTTGCATTGCTACCTATTGAAATAACCAGACTATCCCATGAATCTGGTAGAGAACACAACAAACTGATGCACTTATCTTCATATGAAATTTTAATATCAACAGATAATAATTGGCTTACCACAGTATTAAATGCATTCAGATGCTCTATCACCGAGTCTCCATATTTCATCCTTAGGTTATACATCTTTTTATGCAGGAACAATTTATTCACCAGAGACTTATATTGGTACAAAGTCCCTAACTTGTCCCACAAAGCCTTCATTGTAGCTTCCCCTGATATATTCATTAATATTGAATTTGAGACACACAATCGTATTGTGCTCTTTGCCTTCCGATCCAACTTCTTCCATTCTTCATCGGACACTCCTGTTGGTTTAGTACCTGGATCTACCGCAATCCACTGATCGTTATCCACCAATAGATCCTCCATCTTGAGTTTCCACAACTCAAAACTCTAACCATTAAATTTCCAAATCACTATCTTTCCACTGCTCGCCATCTTCTTTCACCACCAGAATAGATCCTGTAGATCTCCGATTGAATAGGGTCTACCACGAGCCCAAGCAAAACCCCTTAGCAACAAAGGCGTCCCCTCAAACCCCTTGTGACCCCCCCAATGCGCAATCGGTGCAACGAAGGGGGGGGCTCTGCTCCACCTCTAACCCCCCGGTTAACTAGGGTGGCTAGTCATGGAAAGAATATAACACAACCCAACACGTTCTTCAAACTAAAAGGGAGTTTACAATAGGTAAACGTGCCCTAGGGAAAAATAAATGCAATCTTATGTTGGTCCAATGGGAACATGTTGATTTTATTGTACCGAGAAAAACCATCCATAAACAAAAAAACTTTGCTTCCAACATAGTCATCAACAAACAAGGTTGGTTAGTTGTCTTTGGGACAAGCACAGTGAATATCTCGATAGTTGACATCATGATTTCCATGATGTTTTCATCAATAGAGACTGTACTATTGAAAGGGTCAGAAGATGAACCAAAATATTGGGAATGGTCAACCAAATCCATTGAGGAATTAAAATATGAATGTGTTGAACAGGCCGAATCGATGGCTTCATATTCAAGCTTAACATGATTGAGTGACATATGGTCTTCGAATGTATCAATATTGTAAATGTTTGGTACTATCCAAAGATCAGATGGAAAGCACAAGAGGAAATCATATTAATAAAGGCAACTGGATTGGGAATTATTATAGCCCATTTTGTTACATCTGGTCAATAGGCCTTCAAACTAGACCAATTCAAATCCTTCAACATATTGTCATCATCCTTGCACAAAGCCCTAAGCATGACTCTACTAAATCCCTGAGTTTCTTCTCTTGACTAATGAGTTTCCAAGATTTTAAGGACCAACGCACCATAACTGAGCAATTTTGTTGCAGTGCACTCTCTCCTTCTCTCAAGGTGCTATGCAGTGCACCTTACATAACTATGGGGGTGGTGCGTTGATTCTAGAAATTCGGAAAAAAAAAAAAAAAAAAAAAAAAAAAAAAAAAAAAAAAAAAAAAAAAAAAAAAAAAAAAAAATTTCTGAAGGTTCCTCTTCCAGAAGCTTCCAAAGGTTATTTCAACCATTTACCTTGGATAAACTTTTATTCTTATCTGATTCCACCTTGGAGAAATTACCATCTTATCCCTTGAGCTCACCCTCCCATCACTTTTGGATCTCAAGCCTATATTGGTAAATGGATAAGAATTCATGAACTACCTCTCCTTCCTATATATTTATCTCATTCCACAAGCACCTAGTTGGTTGGGGTTGGATTTTGGAGAGTGATTCTACCCTTATGTTTTTTTTGTGAGAGTTATCTTTTCATGCATTTAGGGTGATTGGAGGTACACTTTGTGACAAAGGAAGGACAAGTCAACAACTTGGAGGAGATCTTCTACAAGATCGACACCTATTTATGATTATAACTCACTCAATTTATATGAATAAAAAGAGTTCCTTTTTTTTCCTATATGTGATGTTGTTATTTCATATATTTCAATACCATGTTGATTCGTTGAATGAAGTAGATAGATGATGCTACATAGATCTCATAGTTTATTGGCTTGTGTTGTCTAGTTGTGCACATTCTAATTTTGGTAGCTAGAGCTAGGATTGGAGCATTCAAGCCAAAGAAGGAGTGGAACATATGATAGATTCCAAGTAGGTTTCTTCCCCTAACCTACTTACATTAAGGAAAACATTGGTTCCTTCGTCATTTTGTTATTCTAGGTTAGCCACCAAACCTAGGGGAGATATTTCTACCCGCATTCATAAATCCTGCATAAAAAATTGGTGAAATCACTAGGGAACAGTTCATTCCCTTAGTGGTTTCCTTGTCTATTTTGATTTTCTTACCTCTTCTTCAAACCTTTATTGTCTTACTCAGTCCTAAATATACCTACAAAGACCTTTCATTGAGCTTTACTTTCATTTTTTGTGACGGAACTTGGATTTCCTTGATTACCAAACCCTGTGGTCTAGAGACAATGTGTTGTAGTGAACCCTATCCTTCTTTACACCTGCATTGTAGTGCATCCTAGCCTTCTCTGCACCTATGTTGCAGTGCACCCTAGCCCTTTCATCACCTACTATGATCCCGCATTGATGCAAAAAATTCCTTTCTGTGATTTTCTCTCTAATTAACTTTGTTTCGATTGGTCCTCCTTGTGTCCCTGAGTGTGTCTTGGTCTCTCACAAGCATCCATTTGTTTGATTTTTTTTTGAGTGCCTTTGATAAGAATTTTTTTAGATTTTCCTTTGTTCTTGTCATTAGGTCATTAGCAAACTGAATTGTTTGATCATTGAGTGCTTGAAAGAATTGGTGTTTCAGTCCTCATTCTAAATAGTTTATTTTATCAATGATTAGACAAATATATTAGTTTTTATCTGAAAATTAAGTGGAATCCAAAAGAAAAATCTTATGCATCATGCATCACATATAGCGCTTTGATTTTTATTAGAAAAGTGAAGTTATAGAGATCAATTGTTGCATCACTTGTTTGTTGCATTGTTGATTGATTTCCTATTTCCCTAATTAGTTAGGCCTTTCATTATTTAAAGGAAAATGAAAGAGTTTTTTTCATCATATTAGTTGCATCATAGGTGTGTTCAGGTGACATCGATTTTTTAGCCTTAAAACTGAAACATAATTCAAAATCAACTTTAAAATTCATCTCAATTAACCTAAGGAGCATTTGAAACTTAATGACATACATAGAGATCTAGGCTAGAGACATGTGCTGATGTCTTTAAACATAAGAGTTGTTGTTGTTTTCCAACGTTATATCCCGGGGGTGAAATCTCGTTCCACGTACGTGATGAGCCCCGGAATTGGGTAACTTATTGGGCTCATTTTGCCTAATTGTTCTTCGTCAATCCACCATTTTTCATAGTTTATGCATGTTTTTTGAGTATATTTATGTTAGTTGAACGAATGAGGATAGTCACTTGACCAAGGAGGCTAACACGTTGTTAATGCAGATTTTTGGACAGATTTTGGGACCAAGGCCAAGCAATTATGAGCCAAATGATAGCCAAGCATGAAGGAACAAGGGTGAGGATTCGTAGGAAGGGTGTCCCTTGCATTAAATGGCCCCTTCCTCGAAATCTCCACCCTCAGCTCAGAGTTTAGCAGGCCACTGAAAAGGATTCCCAAGGGCAACCGAGCAGTCTTGAGTAAAGTGGTTGATCACTGGCAGTTGGAGCAGCGAAGCCCCTTGAATTAAGGAGGGTTGTTGGAGACCCTCGTAGTGCATAAATAGGAAGGCTTCCAGCCTTCGTATGTTACTTTTTGGACTATTGTTATTTTGCACTAGAGTGTTGTTATTTTCTCAGCTCATTTTGTAGCTGCTGTTGTATAACTTTCTTGTGACATGGTTATTTTCGAGTAATGGAAAGCAGCTTCATTTGGCATCAGTTCTGAGTTTTCTTAGGAGCCTGTAGCTCTTGGGGTTGGGCCCAACCCAAGTACCAAGGCTTCCTTTGTGTATTGTTATTCATTTTTTTATGTCTTTGCAAAATAATTTTTGTTAAGTAGATTAGAATCTTGCTTAATTACATAGCTCATGGTTGATGATTAAGAAGGATTTTCATGTTCAGATTGATTTGATAGGTTAATAATAGGGAATATCTTCAGAAAAAGGTTATCAAGCACCTCAGATCTCACCTCTCCCTCAATGGGACCATGAGTTGGGACCAAGGTGACCTTGTTGCCACCAAAAACATTGTCTTTGCTTCACCATGCAATTATTAGTGTTAGATTCTCATTTGTCGAAGTTGATATCAGTTGTGGTTGCATGTTTAGGTTCATGATTTCTTATTTGCATATTTAATTCACGTGATCTTGTTGCAAATAGACTTCTATTCATTTTTCTTGATGTTATCTAGGTCATATTAGGTCAAAGTAATTAGGCCCTTGATTTTCCAAGTCTTCATTTGTTCAGTTTGAAAAATAACTTGCATAGCACTTGTAGTACTTCTTTATCTGTTCGTAATCCATCAATCCCACCTACTCCATCCTCCAACCGGATTATTGCCTTACGTTTGCCACATTCGCTCGCTTTGCCCTAAATTACCATATTTTTGTGCAACATTGCTCTACCTCTCCTGGAACAAATCCAACCATCCTCGCCACTCCTCAGCTCCATTCACCAAGCCCTAGACCTCCTCACACCCTTATCTCACCTCCATACCCACTCCTTCACCTTTCTTCCTCCATCAATCCTCCAAAATCCCCTTTCTGAACATCCTATAGAAATTCCAGAACATCTTGTAGAACCCCTGCAGACTTCCTGTAGAAGCTCATGAAAGCGGTCTCTTGATAGCCAAACTCTGTGAAACTCCCTGGAAGGGTGTTAGGGACCCCTTAGGTCCTCTCCGAACCTTCCTGATCTCCTGCAAGCATTTCCTCTCGCCAATCCACCTTTGCACAGTCAAAAACGGTGAAAGCACGTGCATGATAATTCTAACAACTTAGTAAAAAATACAAAAATATGTTTTCTTCAGATAGAAGTAGCTTAGACACATGTATTTTACCTTCCTAGAAGTCAATGGCATCTCTTTCAGTAGCTTGCATCCTCTTTCTTGCATCAGTAGGGCTAGCTGGTAAAATTAGGGTTTGCTAGGGTTTTCATTTCCTTTCAGCTTTTCAGTTTCTTTCCGCAAGTAGATTAGCTTCCTTTGAGCTAGCTTTCGTCGATCAGTTAAAAAGATTCTTCTCAGAGCTCATAGAAGTTGGCTTAAGCTCCAAGTGGAATTGTGCCAGCTGACCAAGTGACAGTTGTGGCAAGAGCTAGTACTTGTGCATACAGCACCGTTGCTTCCAAGTTTTTTACGAACTACCGGGTTGATAAAAGTAAAGAAGGGAGCCCTAGGAGTTGCAGCATTATTGCTGCAATACTAGGGCCCACCATTCTTTTTGGCGCCGTTGCCGGGGAAGCATGAGAGTATTTGTGATTGCTGCTTTTCTTCTATTTTCTACTACAACCTTCTGCCAAGCAGTTTATTTCATTTCCATTCTACAATTTCATTTCCGCAAAAGTAGACTAGACATTTCCTACTTTCCTAGACTAGCATTTCAATTCTACAATCGTAGACTAGCATTTCAATTCTGCAAGCGTAGACTAGACTTTCAATTCTGCAAGCGTAGACTAGCATTTCAATTCTGTGTAGATTAGAATTTCAATTCCGCAATTTCAATTTTGCAAGCATAGCCTAGCATTTCATTCTTGCAATTTCCTTTCAGCAAAATAGATTAATCTGTTCCTACTTTCATTTCAATTCCGCATTTTCATTTCAGCAAGATAGATTTTAGTTAGTTGCAATTCAATCTCTTTCAGTTTTGCAGGTACAAGCAGAAAAAAGAAAAAAAAAAAATTAAACAAACAAACAAACAAAAACAAAAACAAAAAACAAAAAACAAAAACAAATAGCAGCCAAAAATCTTTCATTTCATGCCTCGTAGGAATAGAGACAATACCGGAAAATTCTTACCCAACACCCCCACCACATCACTGAGTCACCCTTCTCTCTTCTTTGGTGGTCGTGATCCAGAAGAACCTATAGGTGAACCTCCAGAGATATATGAAGATCCTATAGCAGAAGAAGAGTAAGAGAACATCCCTCTTGAGACCATGGCTGAACACAGAAACGGTATATGAGATAACGAGAGAATAGAAGGTGCCTTTCCCATATAAGAGACCAATGGGGACATGAAAATGAAGAACATAAGTCCCTCAGCCTTATCTCACTTCCATGGATTGACCACAGAAGACCTTGATACCTTCCTGTTTGAGTTTGTTGCCCTTTGTCGAACTTATGACTATGCCGAGGACGAGCAAAAGTTGAAACTCTTTCCTTCTACCCTCAAGGATGCAGCATTACGCTGGTTCATGGGGTTACCTGGGAACAGTATCACCACTTGGGCTCAGATGCAGCAAGCCTTTAACAACAAATATTGGGACTCTTGTAGGTCAAAAGAAACAAAGGGAGAGTTCTTTCGGATGACCATGGGAAATGATGAGTCTTTAGAAGACTACGAGGAAAGGTTCCAACTTAGTTATAAACGGGCCAGATGCATACTTGACCCTGAATCTTTGAAGCTGGTTCTGCTCCGAGGAGTCCCTGAAGACCTGCTAGATACCCTTCATTTGCTAGTTGGAGGAGACATCTACCAACTACCTTATGAGGACATAAAGACTGTGTTTAGAAACCATTCTAGGGCAGCCCGAAAAAGAGGTAGGGGGAATCCACTTTTAGCTAGTACCACCTTCTCCAAGCATGACTTTTCTAATCAGATGGAAGACCTAAAAAGTGAGATGAGACAGACCATTGCCATGCAACTTGATACTTTCTGAATCCAACAAAAGAAGGAGGAAGCTAAGAGGGCTTTGGCCATTTTTATTCCCAGAAGTACGAGGAAGCACCCTAAGGACGAGTTTCCATTGCACTCAGTAGAGGTATGCTTCATTTGTGAGGAAGACCACCCCACAAACCAATGCCCAACCTTGCCCAGATTTAAAGCCATGTACTAGGGGACTGAGGCAACCACTGAACCTCTCTACTTCCTCAACCAAAGGAGGTTGCATGGGCCCAGACCTTACCAGCAGGGGATGCAAGGGACATCCCAAGCTTATTATAGCCCCAACCAATCCACTCAAATACCTTCTTGGGGTTCCCCTGCTCATCCCTCCTGGTCCGCACCTCCTCCATGGTCTTATCAATCTCAATACCATACTCAACCTACTGCTCATTGATTTCACTCACATGTCCAGCCACAGCCTCAGTGGAATGCACCTCAGTAGGGGTGGAGGCCCCAATACAACTCTCTTTCCACCATTTTGCCTCCACCACCTGCTCAACCACAACCATTACCTCCTGCTCCTCCAAGACAACCTTATATGCCTGCTTAACCGAACCCAAACCCCAACAATAGACAGGCCCAACAGGTATACACCGGGGAGACAACATGCCCTACCTATGTTGTGGAGATCCAGGAGATCAACCTACGATCTGGGAAGGTCCTCCCAGACTGCCAACTTCCTCCCCCAGAGGACGAGGAAGAAAAATAGGAAAGTGAACCCAAAGCCATTCCACCCTTTCCTGAGCGACTAACAGTAACCACACAACCAAACACGGAGGAGACTAAACTTCTGGGAGAACTTAAGCAGTTGTGTGTGAAAATACCACTTCTCCAGGCCATAAAAGATGTACCAATATACAACAAATTGATCAAGGAGAAGTGTTTCAGGTACCCAAGCAGGCGCAAGAGAGATGCCCAGACTATCAATGTCATAGGACAACTGTCTGATCTAATGTTGGGGCAAGTGATCTGTCCAAAATATTTGGACCCTGGGAGTCCTGTAGTTGATGTCCACATCAATGGCACCATAATCCCCCACACCTTGATTGATCTAGGGGCTGCCATTAATGTGATGACCAAGTACACTATGCTTAAACTCAACCTTCAGAGTTCCTTAAGGAAGGCCTCGACAGTACTGCAGTTAGCAGACCGCTCCACCGTGACTCCCGAAGGGATTGTGGAAGATGTCCTAGTCTCTGTTGACTCTTGGGAGTACCCTGTGGACTTCTTGGTCCTTCAGCCAAAGGAAAAACTCACTGGATACCCCCTCATTTTGGGAAGGCCTTGGTTAGCTACTGCGGATGCTTACATCAGTTGTCGAGCTGGAAGCATGACCATCAAGAATGGGCCTCTGTCTAAATAGCTAGTCCTCTATCCTCCTGCCCAACCTCTGTTAGAACATGACTTGCCACTCTAGTTGGAAGAGGGAGATGAGGATGAGGTCTACTCCACACCTTTGTGCACAGTAGAAGCCACCAGGGGAGGCCCTCAAAACGAGGATGACTTGATTGAGAATTTGATTCAAAATCTGCCTCTTGGTGCACTATCATTAGCGGAGTTGGTGGAAGACACCCAAGCCAGTGCTTTAGTGGACCTCTGTGTGACTGATCCGACCTCTCCCAAAGTTAAGATTGTGGATTTTGGCCCCGAAATAACCTTAAAGATTAAGTCCTCCCTATCTCCCTCCCAGGAGAAGGAGCTGTGTGGCTTATTGGACAATCATTTGGATGCTTTTGCTTGGAGCTATAAGGAGATGAAAGGAGTCCACCCTTCGGTCTGTACCCATCACATCTACATTAAAGAGGATTGTAAACCAGTCAGGCAGCCTCATAGGAGAATGAATCCAACCTTTAAAGACATTGTCAGAGAAGAATTGTAAAAATTGTTGGATGCAGAATTCATCTACCCCATCTCTGATAGTGAGTGGGTCTCACCTCTAGTGCTTGTGCCCAAGAAAAACGGGAAGTGGAGAATCTGTGTAGATTACCAAGAACTTAAAAAATCCACCAAGAAGGACCATTTCCCTTTACCTTTCATAGGTCAAGTGTTGGATGGACTGGCAGGAAAGAAGTTCTTCTCTTTCCTAGATGGGTTCAACGGGTATAATCAGATCCAAATCAGCCCGGAAGACTAAGATAAAACCACCTTCACTTGTCCATGGGGTACCTTTGCCTACCGGGTCCTTCCCTTTGGGTTATGCAATGCTCCTGCCACTTTCCAAAGAGCAGTATTGAGCATATTTGTTGAACTGGTTCACGATTCAGTGGAAATCTATATGGATGACTTTACTCCTTCTGGGTCCAACTTCCAAGAAGCATTGACTAACCTGGGAAAAGTTTTAACCAAGTGTATTGAGATGAACCTGTCCCTTAGTCCCAAAAAATGTGAATTCTTGATGACTAAAGGGACTGTGCTAGGTCATACAATTTCTCAACAAGGATTACAATTGGATCCTAACAAGATCATATCATCCAAAAGGTTCCACCTCCTCAAAACATCAGAGATGTTCGGAGTTTTCTAGGATTAGCAGGATATTAGAGAAGATTCATCAAAGATTTCAGTAAGCTAGCCTCGCCATTGTTTAGCCTCTTAGGGAAAGATGTTGAGTTTAAATGGACTGATGACTGCCAAGGGGCTCTGGATGAGTTGAAAGATAAGTTGGTATCCGCCTCGATCTTGAGAGGTCCAAATTGGGCCCTACCTTTCCACATCCACACTGATGCCTCGATCAAAGCCATAGGGGCAGCCTTAGGGAAAGTTGAGGAGAAACTACCATATGCCATATACTTTGTCAACAAAAACCTGTCTAAGGCAAAGATGAAGTATACTGTAACCGAGAAAGAGTTCCCGGCTATAGTCCATTCCCTGAACAAGTTCAGACACTACATCACTGGTTATCAAACATTCGTACACACTAATCATGCTGCGATTAGATATTTAATGAATAAGCCTGATGTAAATGCTTGTATCATTAGATGCTTACTTCTGTTGCAGCAATTTGATTTGACTATTGTCAACAAGCTAGATAAGGAAAATGTTGTTGCTAACTTCCTGTCTAGATTGGATTTTCCTGCAGGTGAAGAAGGGACGGTGGATGACTAGATGCCAGATGAACACCTATTTGCTATCTCAGTACTCTCTCCATGGTTTGCTGATATAGAAAATTACTTGGTCTCAGCACAGTTCCCTCCGCACCTATCCTCAAAGGAGAAGAGCAGAATTATGAGGAAGAGTGCCCCATTCACTTGGATCGGGGGAAACCTGTTCAAACTTGGCCCAGATTAGATCTTGAGGTGTTGTGTTAGGAAGGAGGAAGTATTTGACATCCTCCTAACCTGTCACGATGGACCCTGTGGAGGCCACTTTGCAGCAAAAAGGACTGCCTTCAAAATTCTACAGGCAAGCTACTATTGGCCTACTCTTCACCAAGATGTCAGAAGATACATCAGTCAGTGTGACTAATGCCAAAGGATGGGGAAACCGACTCCAAGGGATGAAATGCCCTTCCAACCTCAAGTGACCTTTGAGCCATTTGAGAAGTGGGGCATGGATTTTGTGGGTCCTATCAACCCTCCTTCAAAGAAAAGGTCTTACATCATTGTGTGCAACGACTACTTGACAAAGTGGGCAGAAACAAAGGCAATCAAGGCAGCGAAAGAAGAGAAAGTGGCTGAGTTTTTAATGGAAAATATCTTCTACAAGTTTGGCTACCCAAGAGAGTTAGTCACCAATCAAGGAAGCCAGTTCACCTCTAACTTGATTGAAGACCTGCTCGCTCATCAAAAGATCAAGCACAAAACTTCCACCCCGTATCATCCACAAGCAAATGGGTAGGTGGAAGTCACTAATAGAGCATTGGAAGAGATTTTGACTAAGGTGGTGAGATGCAGCAAAAAGGATTGGGCAGATCGCCTGGTTGAGGCCACCTGGGCCTACAACACCACTTGGAAAACTACAACAGTTTTCACACCTTATGAGCTGGTCTACGGGAAGAAATATTTGTTGTCCATAGAGTTCGAGTACAACACATTGAGGGTGGCAGCTCAGCTGGACCTAGATCTCAGCCATGCTCAACGTGAAAGATTACTGCAGTTGAATGGATTAGATGAACAGAGAATGCAGGCCCTCCTCCACACAGAAGTAGCCCAACTTCAGAGGAAGATATGGCATGACCGGCACCTTAATGAAAAGAAATTCCAACCAGGAGATTGGGCGTTGCTGTATGACTCAAGATACAAGGATTTCAAAGGGAAGTTGAGGACAAGATGGTTAGGACCATATGCAGTGGAGAAATGCAATGACAATGGTTCAGTCCTTATCAGGACCATTGATGAAGAAGCCATCCCCATGCTCGTCAATGGGCATCGATTGAAAATCTACAGGAAACCTCTTTCAAGGCAAGAGTTCATTGAAACTTTGGAAAAGTCAGTGCTGGTAGTGGAGCAGGGCCCTGCCTCTATTCCACCCACACCTTGATCATCATAAAAAAAAAAATGGGAAATAAAAAGATCCTTGGGTGAAAACCTCTCTAAGGCGCCCAGGGCAGACAGTGAGGGTGAAAACCTCATGGAGGCGCTCCAGCTGTCTCTAGAAAAAAAAAAAAAATGTGGAATAAAAGATCCTTGGGTGAAAACCTCTTCGAGGTGCCCAAGGCAGATAGCAAGGGTGAAAACCTCATGGAGGCACCCTAGCTATCTCTCTCTCTCAAAAAAAAAAAAAAAAAAAAACAGGCCTAATCTCTGTGAAATAATTGCAGGTTGCAGGGAATACATTGCAGGTAAGGAGGGTCGTGCAAAATGAGGATCAGGGTCCATACTAGGCTCCAAGACATCCCTATAGACACTCCCTCCATGGCGACTTGCCTTTCCTAGAATTTGATCACATTTCGGGTCGAAATTCCACCTTCTGCAGGATGTTTTGGGCTTTCTACAGGAAGTTCTGGGCTTTCTACAAGAAGTTTTGTATTTCTACAGGAAACATCCTGTAGAACCTTTGGGCGAGCCAAGTTCAATTTTGAAAGGGAATCTGATGGTTGGGATCAATTTGTTAGGCCTGCAGCGACCCCTCTATTCAACACATCACCATATGGCACCCTGTTCCACCTCTTGACACCTCTATCACCCACCTGGTTATGTGTTCCTGCACAATCATTCAAGAAACCCTATTTTCCTCAAAATGACAGCAAAAATTTTAAGTGACAAATCCAACAACAAAGTCTCTCACACTCTACATGTCCAATCTCTATCTAGACTCTTCATCAACGGATCCAGTCCTTGCCCGCAATATGGCCCTGCTCGTTTAGCATGCATCCCAGGACGAGAAGCAGCTACAGGATATCCTACAGGAATCCTGTAGTAGCTGATCCCTTTGGAACACATACTCTGGAGGCAGGGATAGTTGAAATCAACACAGGAAACATGCAAAAGGCTCCTCTCAGTCGTGAGAACATCCTCGGTAGCTGAAATCAACCAGAACCTATGCATGCAACATTTACAACTGAAGGATCGGATTTCAAAGCCATGCATGCAGCTTCAACAAATGAAAGAATGGGCTCTAACACCCGTGCATGAGGCAGCAGTAAGTGAGGTCGTGATTCCGAGACCCAAATTCTGCATAGCGCGTCCACGGCCACACAGGTAAGTGTCTAACCTTATTCGTCAATTACATAAACTATATTTCAAAGATTGCATGTCTGTGAAAATGGTTCGGATTGAACGAGGATGGGGGGCAAGTCAAACTAACCACCCTCAGCTAGTTACATGGCTTCGTGGGATCCAAACAAGCTCAGTTACGTTCAAAATCACCAACGAACCGTGCAGCCAACACGTGTGGAGTGTCCAATCGTGGAAAATCGGCGGCCTGGCAGTGCTGGCGGCGGTTAATGGCAGAGGGGAGGTAATGGCGGCTAGGGACACGCAGAGAAATGATGGTCGTGACGTTGGATAATGGTTTGTCTTAGCCACCTCACCCCCTCACCATGAATTGCACCGTAGTTCAAAAATGTTTGGCTGAAGACTCGCACACCCATTGTTCATCTGCACTTGCAACGTCCTTGGTCGAAGTACTCGTCCTTCATTTCCGCAATCTGTTAACCCGTCATCCTCCACCGAGCTTTTCGGCCTGTTTCAAAATTCTCCCGCGTACCGAGCTCATTCAGAGGCATAGTGACATCCTACAGAAGCCGGCAGGGAGTTCTACATGAATAAGTTCTACAGGAAGTACAACATAGCCTTTCGGAGCAGAGAAGCCTAGACCTTTCTTCGTCAAATTTGGAGTTCTGAGAGAGGTAGGCTCGAAAACACTCTTTCATGCATGGTATATTTCGAAAGGTGGTGAATTGAACTGACTGGAGTAGGAGAATTAGAGACAAGTCTGCCTGTGAGTCAAAAACAACAGTTTGCCTGTGTGTTGCACACAATTCCTCAATCGGTTCTACGTCAACATTCTCCTCCACAGTTCCTGTTAAAAACATTTCTTGTAGAAAAGATAAAGCACTGTGAGGGCTAACCTGTGTGTGAAGAATTTGAACTTATACAGTTGTATGCATGCTGGGATGAAAATTGAGCTCTGTGCCCTATCTATGGAAACCTAATTCCTCCTTCTATACATGGACAATCGAGTTATTGGGTAGCAAAAGCATCAGAACCAGGGGATTGGTGTAGATTAAAATCTAAACACCCGAGAGATCCTTTCTCGAAGTTTAAAGGAGGAAACCATAAAACAACATTCCCTTTCTACTTAGAGCATTAAAACAGAGCACTCTCACCATGCTAGGGGGGTTTATCAGGAAGGAACCCTCGGATTCTAGTAAACTGCGTGAAAATCCTGAGGTGGTGAACCTCTTCACCCGTGCCAACTAAATGAATTTTTGTGACAAAATTCAGGGACATGACGATGAGATAACGGAGGAATTCTTAATGTCCCTGCAACCTAAATCAAAGACACAGGCCACAGTGAACTTCAGAGGGTTGACTCTAAAGCTTACCCCTGAACTCATTAGTTGAGTTATTGGTCTGCCATTAGGGGTACCTTGGAGCAAAGAGGAGTGGGAATTGGGCCAAAAAGCCAAGAAAAAATTATTCCTACCCGATGAAAAGTTTGTAGAAGACAAGAACGGGGTCCAGATAGCTAGCCTACATCCTCTTTGGAGTGAAGCCAGTCTCCAAATCATGAAATACATTACCTGTGAGGGGTGGTTCAGTATTGTCTACGGCTATCATTTCTAGTTGTTGAGAGAACTAAGACATGGGTTGGATCTACCTCCAGAACAGAAGTTGACCATCCCTTATTTTCTTCTGCAATCCTTAATTGAATGTGGCACAAAATTGAAGGAAGGGACACCGGCCCAGTTAGCCCATCATGGGCTCATCAAGCTTTTAGTGAAAGATGCCCTCCACACCTACATTGTCCCCCTCTCCTGGGAGATTTTCCGCAACATGTCTAGAGATGATGATATTCGAATTCTGGCCGAGGAATTCACCTCATCTAGTAGTGAATAAAAGGAAAACACAAAGGTAGGAGAGAAAGCTAGTGGCAAAGAAACACAGGACATACCACCACAGAAAGAACAGAAAGAGAAATGAGGAAAAGGCAAAGTTGCTGAGCCTAAAGCTATGGGAGGATCAATGGCACAAACGCCCAGGGAAAAACAATTGTAGAGTAGAGCAGAGAGGACTAAAAAAATTCAAACAAAGGAGGGCACAACCAAGGCAACCAAACAAGAATTAAAAGAAAAGACACATCCAGCCAAACAGACCAAAACAGTTTCTACAGGAAGCATGAAAACAAATTCTACAGGAAGCGGGAAAACAGTTTCTACAGGAAGCTTGAAACCAGTCGAAACAGTCTCTACAGGAATTATGGAAACAGAGAAATAAAAGGAGAAATTGCCCGAGATTTTGGCCAGGGAGGCAGCAGCTGTGCTGGCTGCCTTAAGCACATCTCCAAAACAGAAAGGGAAGCGAAAAAGGGAGCCTTCCATGTATTTTAAGGCAAGAAGGAGCATGAGGATAAAAGCTGGCAGACCCCAGCCAAAGTCAAAAGAGCCAATTGCAATTGAGGACACCACATCTAGATAACAGGAAAGGTCTCCCCCAAAAGCATCCATCACCTATGAATGGGGAAGCTCAAAAACGTCCACCTGGAGAGAAAGGATTAAAATGATGGACACAAATACCTCTTTACAGGATGTTGAGACAATTCTACATGAAACGCTGGCTAAACTAAAGGAGATCGAGGAATTGGAAGAAAAGGCAGCTAAATCGTCCCAGGAGGAAGAGAAGACTCAAAACATTGTGGAACCTAGCCCCCAGCCCAGCTTGGGCTCCTACTATAACCTGTTAGAGGCCGGGAAGATAATTCCCCAAAAATTCGCAGTGCCACTATTCTTTACACTAGAAGAAGAGAGAGTGAGGACCCACACTTGGATGAATATCATCAAGTCCAATGGTGTGGCAGATATAGGTCCCTTAGAAGAACAACTCAAAGAGGAAAGAAAGGAATTGGCTATGTACAACATGAAGAAATCAGCCAACGGACCAAGCTACAGGAAGAAAATGAGCTGCTTAAACAACAACTACAGTTACAGGGACACTATAAGGAAGATAGGCCCTACACCTTGGGAGAACAACAACAACAAGAGGAGCCCATAATAGACAAAGAAACCCCTTATGAACAGCAGAAGAGGGATGGGTCGCAGGCTGAAATAGAGGCACTAACTAGACAACTACAGGAACAGGAATTACAGGCAGCACAAGAGATACAGTCTCTAAGGAAACAGATACAAGAGAATGAGGCCCAACTGGCCTGCATGGCCAGCTGGGCAGTTGGTGAGCTCCAGTATTGTAGCAATAATGCTACAACTCCTGGGGCTTCCTGTCTCTGATTTTATCAACCCGGTTGTTCGTACAAACTTGGAAGCGACGGTGCTATATGCACAAGTACTAGCTCTTGTCGTAGCT
>APFE030938390.1:0-30135 GCA_000404065.3 Pinus taeda
CAATATAATTTTTTCTTTATTGATTAGACATCTCAATATTTTGTCTTAACTTTTTTTTTAGTTCATTTACTTTTTATTTTTTATAAATTAACTTTAGTCTCTATTTATCAAATATCAGGAAAATAAGTAAAATATATGTTTCAAATATATATAAAAAATTACAACTTAACATAAAAATATCATTTTAAGACTACAACTTAACACAAAACTACAACTTAACTAGTATATTAATCATTATTATTATGTAATCTATGTTATTATTATATTAACAATTTTAATTTTTTGTATTCAAGTTTTCCATTTTCAATTTTTATGTTCATCTAATTCGACAATTTAATCAATTTTTTAATTAACTATTTTGATATAATAGTTTAAATTGAAAGATGCTAGTATATTCTAGTCTTTTCCACTATATCGACTAATGGTATTATAACTCTTTAGAATTTTGCATATTTAAATCATGTTTTTAAACCTTGTTTAAAATATTTTTTTACCAAATGATGATTAAAAATTTATTGTGCCTATTACTTATCGCCATGTATAAAAATTAGATAAAAATGAAAACATGTATCAAGATTACAAAAAAATGAATCTTAAAATTAAAAAAAATATTAAAAGTTGGCTCCCTGTTTTACACTATAAAACATTTCACTTTCCATTTAAATGGTGCCAAACGTGGCTGCATTATTTTTTAAAAATATAGTAGTGACTTACATTACATTTTTTGAAATGTGTTGGTTTGGAACTTCCAAGTAAAATGGTCACAAATGTGGCTTCATTCTCAACCAAAAAAAATATTGAAAAAAAATGAAACATGGCTGCATTCTTTGGTCATATTATGTTTTGTGAGTTACATTTTGCACCGTGTTTTCTTAGAAAAATTGAAATTTTATAGAAAACACTAAGGGAAGTCATTGTTTCCATATTCAGCTAACTCTTTTTTTTCCCACAATTTTCTATGATTTGAGAAAATTACATGTTGTAGATGCCAAACTCTAATGTTTGTACAAAATTAACACTTGGGTATATCATACTTGTTTTGAAATAGATATATGCAATGATATATAGAGCATAATATAATGATCTGATAATATTTGCAAAAAATGAGATTTTATTAAGGTCTATTTGCCCCCTAAAATGGGTCGTCTATATATGGTTGATGCTAATACTAGTATTTTTCAGCATCCCGTTGTTCCTAAATTAGCCACTGACCACTGGGCTGGACCACAACCTCCTTGGATAGTTGGTCTATAATTTGATTGCATTCCCTGTAAATGTAATAACAAAAAATATAATCTAATTTTTATTTTAAATGCATAGATTCATCCAATATGTTCCTTAGTGTGTGCACATGACATGTATATGTGTTATTGAACAATTTTATAATTTTTTTTGAGTTCCAAAAATATGACGGTGCTTACAATCATGTTTGAATGCAAAATGGAGCAAATGTCTAATAGTGATGAGTTCGACATAGTTATTTGTCCCAACCCTAAAACTCATCTGGATGGGGTAAGAATGTCTGTTAGATAGATTCAGAAAGATACCCATGCCCACATCCTTGTTCTTGTGCAGAGCCATCAAAGTATGCCAAATGATGATTTCGGTAAATAACTTTAGGTGTCATAGGTGAGACAGGAGGAGTGTTCTTGTCATCAACAATTTCTTGAAATGAGTTAATAATATGGGTGATAGAGATAGGCCAATGGGTAGCTTTGTCTCAAAATATGATGCCATTCCTGTTCAACTAGATTTTGCAATAAATAAGTAAGGGGAGATTGTGAGCTTTCTGGTTCGAGGTATGAGTCCACCAATGATTCCAAGAAGTATGAATGTTATCTCCATGCCATCATTGTCTAATAGCCAGAGAGGAGAGAAATTGTTCCCATAAATTGATAGCGAAAGGGTAGGTGAGAAAGAGATTTTTATTTGATTCAATGACCTGTTGATAGGGATGCACTAGGAGGGACCATCAAATGACCTTTTCATCAAATTTTCCCCAGTAGGAGTTTTGTTCATAAGGACATTCCACATAAAAAATCCCAGTGCATATGGGAGATTTGAGCTTCTAAATAGTACACCACCACTTAGCCAGAACAAGTGGCTCGTGAGCAGCATATATGGTAGGATATTCGTCTTTTGAGGAATAACTTTCGTGTTTTTTAGGTGCCCAAATGAGTTCATCATTTTCCTCCCTCATATGTACATGTGATTTAGTTAGTGCAGAGATATATCCCACCCAATTCTGATGCCATTGTACAGTGATTCCCAAGTCAGATGATTTCCAAGCATTTGCAAAAATGGTGGTATTCTCCAGATCTACAATATTAGAAATCGAGTTTATGCCTCGATCATTTAGAAAGGTAATAAGATTTGGGGGTAGTCTGTACATATTAGAACATCTTGACCATAGGTACATGCCTAAGCATACTGATGTCCTAGATTTAATACGCCATGCACGATAGTTTCTGATAGTAGGAAGAGTGTGTATGACACCCTACCAGATCATCGATATACCTATTCTATGCTATGTTAAGAGTCAAATACAATCGAAATAATGAAAAAGCAAAATGTATTTGTGATGGACAACATAAGTCCAAAGGCTGCGGGTAATGAGAACATGCCATCCCATCTTGGCAGCAAGTTCATGTGAAAAAGAAGTAATATCCTTTATACCATAGCCACCCCATTTCTTAGGATGTGCTATTTGACTCTAGCCCACCCAAGGAAATGGCTTCCACTCCATGTAACCATTCCATAGGAATCTACAACAAATATTTTGTATCGGGATAGGACTCTTATGGTAACCATGCTAAGGAGATCCAGTAAACCAGAATTGCCTCAAGAACGGATTTAATAAGTAAACGCCCATACTTGGATACGAACCTATGATTCCAATTATGAAATCTTTTTTCCACCTTGGCCATGAGCCAAGCGTAATCCGATATTTTGTAACTATGTGGATTGATATGGAAACCAAGATATTTGAGTCCATGCTCCAGAAAAAGTCTTTGAAAGGGGAACTTATGAAGAGCGATCTCAATTTCTTGTTGGGAAAAATATGAGAAAGAGATTGTATATTTCAGTTGATTGGATTCCATACCAGTTGCAGTGGAAGAAAACCGCATGATATCATAAAAAATAGAGAAGTCCTGTATTCCCCCACTGGGAAAGATAAGGACATCTTCCATAAAAAGTAGGTGGGAGATGATGCAAATTGTTTGTAATTTGATACCATAAGGTCATCTGTCTCAGCTTTCCTACAATATTAACCTACTTAGTCCTTCCATTACAAGGAGGAAAGCGAGAGGGGAAGGAAGACATCCTTGTCTGAGGCCTTGCTTTAAGTGAAAGTAATTGGAGGCCAAGCCATTAATGAGAATGTTGAAGGACAAAATGGTGATAAAACACATTATCCATTGAATGAAAGAGAGAGGGAAGACTAAGTGTGTGAGGAGAATTCTTAAGTATAACCAGCTGACTTAATCAAATGCCCTAGAAATATCGATCTTGAGGATGGATCCTTTTAAATGACTTGTCTTAATGGAGTGGAGGACCTCCTGTGGGATGTCAATGGCCTCATGTATTTGTCTATTATGCAAAAAAGAAAAATTTCTCAGATGAGAAGTGGGAAGATAGGATGGGATTTAATTTATTAGCAATGATTTTGGCAATAATTTTATAGAGGTAGTTGCAAAGAGATATAGGCTTGAAATCATTGAAAGGAAGAGGGGAGTCCACTTTGGGGATGAGGGAAATGAAGGTAGAGTTGACAACCTCATACATATGACCAACTAACCTACATTCCTCCACAACCTTAAGTAGGTCCTTTCCCATGGTTTTAAAGAAAGCTAGATAAATTTCAACGAACCATCCATCTGGGCCATGGACTTTATCGTTTTTAAACCATTTAAGAGTGATTTCTAGTTCCCCAATTGATGCTAGATTAATGAGATCAATCGTCGAATCTCGGTCAACAAAATTAGGGAAAAGTATGGAAAATCTAACGATTTCTGCAAGAGTGGCCCCTTGAGGACCCCTGAATAGCTGTCAAAAGTAGGTGATGCCAATATGAGCCAATTGATGAAAAGTATGAGTAGGATGTCCATCCTCATTAAGCATCTTCCAGATAGTATTACTTTCTCATCTTGCTTTTGCGTAATTATGAAATAATTCTGTGTTGTCATCCCCATCTTATAACGAGATAGCTCTACTCTTGAGGTGCTAGGTCTCCTCACGTTCTTTGACAATTTTGGATCGTGGAGCTTCTAGGTCAATGAGAATATTTTTAGCTTCTGTAGTGGAGAAACCCCTCCCATTCTCGTCCAACAGATCTACTAGCTTGTCTTCAATGAACCTAAGGGTTTGATCGTCTCGATCTCATTCTCTTTTAGCCCATTGAATAGATAGACTCATTAGTTCATTTAGATTGTCATAAAAGACTTATGATATAAGATCTTCCCTACGTAGGTGGATGTGCAGGCCACTAATCATTAACAAATTTGATGTTATTAGAATCCATCAGCTAGATGGAATTGAATTTAAATGGGGCCCTTGGTTTTAGAAAGGAACCTGACAAATCCAAATATAGAGGGGATTGGTCAGATATGCCACCACAGCCCACCCATTGACGAATGTTTCTCAAGGCTCTTACAAAACTCTCCTTGATTAAGAAGCAATCCAGTCTTCTGGACAGTGATGCTTCTCCTATTCTTTTGTTACGCCAAGCTAGTTGTAGCTTATTCATAGGGATATGAACAAGATGGTACTACTCTAGAAGATGTTCCAAATATCTGAGAGGGGGTCCAATAAGGCATTGTGTCCCCAAGAGTTCGTGTGTCCAATTGAGAAATTTAGGTCCCCTCCTAGATTGAGGTTGTCTGTGTTAGTGAGAGATAGGTTGAGTAAATGATTCCAGAATTCAACCCTGTTATGATAGGGAGTAGAAACATTGATGATTATGAATTCTTGATACAACTTTGAGTATATATCCATACCCAAAAATCCAGCCCCTCCCGAAGATGTATGTAGCTTAATCTTGCGGGGGTTAATGCCAAGTGCAATTCCCCCAGACCGTCCACTAACATCCAGTGCATGGAAGGTCCATCCCGACTTTAGGGAATTTAAAATAGAGATGACCTACTCAACCAACCCAAGGGTTTCTGGTAGATAGATAATATCGATCTTTTGAGAATCCAATAGTCTTGTGAGGGCTAATCTTTTAGCAGGGCTAGCCAACCATGTATAGTAAAAAGAGACCCACTTCATGGATGAGATAGGTGGAGGGTGTCGAGTGCTATAAGAACCTTATCAAGTTTAGATTTCTTGCCCTAGGCCACATCCACCCCTGCTTGGATAATGGTGTTAGAAATACAGGAGTGCCGACGCCTTCTAGGCTTGGTGAATTTAGGAGGCGAGATCAGGCCAATCGCAGAAGGCTCAGGAGGGTGTTTCCTCCGAGAGAGAAGATTGTAGGGATGATAATGACCAGAGGATACCGATGCACCAGGAGAAGGAGGATTAATAAAAAACTGAGGTATAGAAGGCGAGGCAGTGGAATAGGATTTTTTTGGCGGGGGGAATTTTGAGGGGATGAGAGTGAAATGCAAGAAATGCTTGCAATGGATGCAAGTGCCATGAAATTGTTGTGTAGAAGTAGATAAAGGTAATGAAATTGAAGAGAAATGAGGATGAGAAATACTGGCAGAGAGAGCGGGCGCAGTAGCAACCCGTGATCTTGTCATAGTAGGTGAATGAGGCTTGGGGAAGCCAAAGTAGTCATGTGAGAAAAACAATGATCTGGTGGCTTCGAATGAGAGGAACGAGTAGGTTTCTCCTATGCAGATGCTTAAGCAATAGAGATGGCACCATATGATTCTTGGGTGGGAGAGGAGGTAGCAGTGACCAAAGGGCATTCCTTGTAGAGATGACCTACCCTTTCAGCCCTTCTACATCTTAATGACACCCCTTCATAATCTAGAATCTAGATTCTAGTGAATATTTTCCACTGAAGAGTAATCTACTCCTCTAGTCCTTCTGTGGTGTCCAAGTGCACCAAGATGCACGCCATCGATTTGTTTCCAGAGCTAATGTAGGATTTATGATAATAAAGGAATGTACCCAATGCATTCCCAATGCAAGTAAGAATGTCCTCAGACCAGAAGTGCAAGGGAAGTCCCGAGAGATGAACCCAAAGTGGACTAGTGCCTAATTGTTCCTACTGGGGGTCAAATAACAGGCTCCATCTCTTAAGAAAAATAGGGGCCAATTTTATGTGCCAGTATCATCACAAAACCCATGAAGTGTAATATTCGCTTTGAAAGCTAAGAGCGAACCATCCGCAAGCTAGAGTCATGATAGAAGAGAGTTCCCTGAGTATGTTCCTCAAAATATAATTGACCCAAAGATGAAGTTGAGTGGCCGAATACCATCTCCCTCTGATACTTCCCACCAAAACTTCATTTGCTATGTCCACAACATCACCTATTTGCATGCCTTCACTGAAACAAAGGGCCAGATCCTTCTGGGAGGCTTTAACACACTTAGATTTTTAACTTTTCCCAAACAAGGTGTCGTCATATGATCTTGTAGAGGGTCCTGGGTACCTGAGGAAGCTGCCTGTAACCTAAGGTTACCATACCTATGGTTTACCGTCAGGACATCAAAATAGCCAAATGGAAAGGATGGCTTCTGAGTTCTAGGATAGTGGCCTAAAAGGATGACGAAGCTGGGATGTGGGAGAGGGGGTCATCCCTACAGTCGAAACCCATGAACTAGGGGTGGGCGGATATGGATGAAAAATGGGAAGAGTCTGGAAGTGGATAGTTGAAATAAGGGGAAGGAGGAATGCAAGAGGCTAGCATATGTAGGGTGGGTGGAGAAATGGAGTGGCTATCAAGACCGGACTAGGATATAGTGAGAGCACAAAATGACAGACTAACATGAAGGGCCCAAGGTCTGATCAAATAGGAGGCGGTTCTGACCATAACAATAGTGAAAAAATTTGGAATCCAGAAACCAACACCTCTAGCATGGAGAAAGGATAAGCCCGGATGGGTTTGTAGGGAGATGGCTCCTCTGAATAGTTGACAACATAACCCTCCATCTTCGACAAGTGTTGCAGTCAAGAAATAGAGATGGAAGGATAATGGGTTCTCTGGTATGCTAACTACAAGGACATAGGAGTAAGAGGCAGACCATCACAATGCACACGCCAAGCAGATAGGGACACGAAAGTGTAGCTACAGTGACAGAGAAGTGAAGACCAAAACCCTAACCGAAATCTAGCAAAACAACAGATCGGAGCTCCATCTTGAAAGCTATCAATTAAAATATTGGACATAATTTTTTTTAGCTAACTCTTATTAAGTCTAAGCTCCTATTTATCCTTTGTGCATCAATTTTTTTTTTTCATTCAATTGTGAAATGAGAGTGTTTTCCTTTTGTGATTTTCGTTTATTGTTTCTAATTTTTATTATGATAAAGGGTTTTTCTAGGTTGTACTAGTTTTGCTTAGTTGTTTTTGCTTGGTTTATTATGGTTTAAGGAGGAGTGTTAATTTATTTTTTTTTTATTTTTTATTTTTTCTGATAGTTTTAATGTTCACTTTCTATGTTTTAATGAATCCTTATAGGTTTTGGATTTATATATTATGATTCTGTAACATGTATCATAGTTTTAAGAGTGTTATGAATCCATAAGATTTTGTGTAGGGTTTTTTTTCCATATTAAAGGCTGTTCATTGCAACTTAGGGATATTTTACATAGTGAGGGATTCTGATGGTTCTTTGGAATTGTGTAGAATCTCAATGGTTGGTATTTGTAATTGTGCCCAATGTGTTACCATTAATGATAAATATTGTATCATTTTATATTTTACTAGAGTTTTGCAATGTTTGAATAAATGTTACAATTTTACCTGATGAATAGAAATCGTTATTCACCTATTCTATGCAACTGCATTAAATCATTTATATCTTAATAAAGATTTTCAGTTTTTATATTAAATACAATGTAGAATATATATATTGAATTGTGAGAGAGTATTACTTTATTATAACATAGATTGCATTACATAATTTATATCTTAATAGATATTTTAATTTTTTGTATTAAATACAATGCAAAAGATATATATTGAATTCTGAGAGAGTCTTATTTTATTATCACATAGATTGTATTGTGTGACTATACTTGTAGGCTAATAGCAGCTACCTATATTCCAAGGATAACCCATAAAGATAGTGGAAGCATTTTCATTTAGTGGTTGTATTGAAGTAATTAAAATCTTTCCCATTTTCTAAATTGTGAGGCGTGCATTTTCAATAGGAGTTGCTATAATCTCTTTGTGTTTCATTAAATTTTTACATGATTTTCTATTCTCTTCAGAATGTGAGATTAATGAGTAAATATCTATTCTTAATAGCTTAATTTGGTTAAATATTAAATTTAATAAAATTTAAAGTTTAGATAAGTTAAGTTAATTATGTTGGTTTTTAATATTTTAAGAGAATTTGGTTAATATAAATTTTGAATCATTTTTTTCTCCTCTATCTTTAACTAAATTAAATATAAAAATTAAAGTTTAGACAAATTAAACATATTTAATTTAAACTATCACAAAAAAATAAACCATATAAATGAAATCACAATTTCAACCATTCATAAATATTATAGAAGTGCTTATAATTTGCCCAAAATAATGAACATTTGTTATTTTATTATATGGTTCAAACATGTGAATAGGTAATGGTCTATTATGTTTTAATTTAATATTAGACAACATTCAAAATTAATTTTGGTTCATCTCTTTTATTTTCTATATATAAATATCATTTTACCTATTAAATATAATAGACACCAAATTGGTGCATGAGATCCCCTTGTTTGTGGGACACTAAGTCTACGAAGTCATACATACTCTACTCCTATTACATGATCTTCTCCAAATTTTCATTATACTGGGGAAACATCTTGCATTTGGGAAGATCATCATATAGATAATTTGGATACAAATGTCCACTCTAACCCTTTTTCATCTACAAATCAAGTTTAAAAAAAGGAGAAAGGTTAAAAATCATCCATGGTAGAATTAGTGATGGAATGCTATGTAATGATTTGGATGATATTTTACTTGGCCATTTGTTTGATAAGTTGGAATGAGTTGCTTAAATCATTGGATATTCCTTTAACCATCCTCCTCAAAGGAATGTTGTACCTCTAAGCGAATCAATCATCCCTGATAACATTTCACATCAAACAAGGTACCACACAGATCTTTCAAATTATGCCTATAGTATAGTTTGTTTTATTACATTCCCGTATTTACATTATCTTTTCATTTTACTTAACTTATAGTGTATTTGATTCCCTTGGCACAATAAACAACACATTTGAATAGAGATATATAAATTAACTCCCTAAAGTTTCCATCAAATAATCCCAAAAGTGAAGATGAATCATGTCATAACCTTACTATGAATTCTTCTTAACCACCAAATTGGTGAACTAATGTAAATGTTCAATGTGTTTGATTCGTTTTTAATTTGAAATTTTTTTGGTTGGTTGGACATTCAATTTTATAATCTATTTTATTTTCTTGGAACGCGAAACAACTCACTTAAATAGAGGTATAAAAATTAAATCCCCAAATGTTCCATCTATTAATGTTATGATAAAAGAGGAGCCATCCCATAAAATTCATTCACGTCATCAAACAAATGTGAATGTTCCATGCATTTGATTTTCTTTTTCATATTTTCATTTATAGTTATTTGTACATTGTATTTCATAAAATTTTATGGCCAATACAACATTCCATCCTACGAGATTGGAGAAATTCAATCTGTAACATGAAATTGGAAAACTAATCTAAATGTTCAATGTATTTGATTTTCTTTCCTTTTTTGAATTTTAATTGTTTGGATATTGAATTTTATAATGTATTTTATTTTATTAGAAAAATACACAACTCATTTGAATAAAGGAATAAAAATTAATTCTACAAATGTTTTATGTTATGTCTCCATAATACTAGTGATTCCGCCATTAATATTATCATTGTGTCTCTTATTATTATTGTTGTTCCCCTATTGTGCCCATATTGTTGTTAGTGTGCCCCATAAAAAGACACTATTCTAATTGTTGTGCCCTTATATTATCATTGTTATGTCAACTTTGATTATATTGTGACCCCTTAGACTCTTATATATAGAAAGGAGGTTTTATCATTTGTATCATGAAATAATTTTTCATTTCTATAATGCAAAGGAGTTCCCCCTGAAGAGGCTGATTTTGTAGTTGTTGATCTATCTTTTCTTCTATTTTATGAGCTGGTTGGATAACATTTGGTATCAGAGCTTTGGATTCTATGGTTTCATGGAATTTTCGCTATAAATAGTTTTCTATGACATTTTCGTAGCTAAAATTAAAACCCATATGAGAAGAAATCTTAATGAACCTCAGGTTCAAATTTCCGATCTCTTCTCATGACAGAAGTTAGGGTTTTTGCAATCTCCCCAAATTACATCCCAAACAAGTGACCATGGGAACATTTTCATAGCTTTCTCTTTGAGCATATGATTAAAATTTCATAAGAATTTATAAAAAGAAGAGAAAATATACTTGTATGTGTATCGATTTCACATATGGAGGTCAAAAAAATGACACGTGGCACATCCTACAAGTTCAATCTATTAAAAAAGTATATAATCATTTCATCTAGGGATATTGGGCATAACTCTTTCTTGGAAATTCCACCTTCGGTTAGGTTGGTGGCATTGAAAATAGGACATAGAGGGCTATCTCAGGTTGTAATTTAAGACCTTGAGGATCTAGAATTTCAGAGATACAATAGATTTAATATCGATCTCCTATAATGCAAAAAGAAGGTGTGTAGTTTTTTTTTTAATTTGCATAAGTTTGGTTTGAAAAATTCGTTTGAAGTGATTCAAAGGGCATGTTGAGGCATAATTGTCATTAATTGATGTCACGGAGAAAGGAAATGGAAACACCTAGTAAGCAACCTGAAAGCTCTACCATGACTTATGAAGAACAGGAAGAAATGCAACATGATATATCAAAACTACGAGACGAAGTTCAACAATTTTCACTTTCACAAAAATTAACAGAAGCTTAGATGAATGGATTAAATAAAGGCATGGAAGGTAATATGAATGGAATGGAAGTCAAGAAGAATGACATGGAAGCTAAGATGGATGGGATGGAAGCTAAGATGGATGGCATGGATGGTATATAAGCAAATATTAAAGGTAACATGGAAGATTTGAAGATAGTTTTGGCAAATTTGCTACAATAATTACCTACTAATGGAAAAAGGGTAGTTAAAGAAACTCATGATGAGAACAAAAGAAATGTTCATCATGATTTCATAGAATCTAACGTTGGATTGAAGAACCAACATGTTCCAAAGATGGATATGAGGAAGTTCGATGGCAAGGGTCCTGTATTAAATAAAACCCTAATTTTTCCATTTCTAATTTAAAATCATTAACGATCTATTTAAACAATGTAGAACAACAGAACAATATATAGAAATATTTCCTATCGTACTCATAACTGATATGAAAATAAAATCATGGGAAGTAATTCTCAATGAAAATAAAATTTGCAAATACTCGACCTAACATCAAATGAATAAATTGAAACCCCATAATTGATTTTCTTTTGGTTTAAAATTTTCAATGATCGACTCAAACAAAGCACAACCCCCTTGTCCTCTTCCTTATCTATGAAAATTCTACGTGGAAAACAACAAAAAGTTTAAATATTCAACGCTCAAGGTTTTAGCCTAAGTTCATGGTTCTCTCCATGGGAGTTAGGCCATAGATATTCATGAGCAAAGATGAGAGGTGCTAGTTCAAAAAATCCATTTTACAATAAATGGAAGTGAGAATATCAGTTCAGATGATAAATAAATGAAAAATGTGTATGAATATATTGTGAAAGAATGTTGAAGGGTCAAAATATCCCCCCCTCGTTCCACCCCTTTGTCCCTCTCTCATTATCTCTCTCACTCCCTGTAACTGTTGGTCTCAGCTCTCACTCCTGCTATCTCTCTCTCACACTTTTTCTTAGCCATTCTCTTTGACTCTTACTATGTCTCTCTCTAACTCTCTCTTTGACATTGTATCCTTTTATATCTCTCTCTCTATCAATATATCAAACTCACATTCTCTCATACTCTCTCTTTCCTCCTCTCCCTCTCTCTCTTTGTCT
This sequence comes from Pinus taeda, assembly GCA_000404065.3. Classification (NCBI taxonomy): domain Eukaryota; kingdom Viridiplantae; phylum Streptophyta; class Pinopsida; order Pinales; family Pinaceae; genus Pinus; species Pinus taeda. Next base: position 12,238 of record APFE030938390.1, read on the forward strand.
CTCACCCTATCTATCTCTCTCTATCTCGTGCTCACTCCCTTTCTACTCTCTCTTTCATCCCCCCTCACTCCTCTCTCCTTTCATCCCCCCCTCCCTCCTCTCTCTTTCTCTCTTTCCCTCACTTTATCTCCCTCACTATTACTATCCACCTCTCTCATTTTCTCCCAATCTTTCTCTTTCTCACTATCAAAATGTCTCTTTCACATACTCTCTCTCACATTATATCCTCCTCACTCTCTCTCTTTAAAAATATTTCCCTCTCTCACCCTCTCTAATTTTCCCACTTTCTCTTGTTGGGTCACTCTCTCATTCCCCCTCCCCCTCATCTCTTATTCCCTCTCTCTCCCTCTCTCTCTCCTTCTCTCTATTGCTTTCCCTCTCTTGCTATATCTCTCTACCTCAATCTCTCTCTTTTTTTTCTCTCTCTCTCTCTCATTCTCTCTCCTTGTCTCACTCTCACTACCTCTCTTTCCTTTCTCTCACACTTTCACTATTTATTTCCCACTCTCTCATTTCCCTCTCTTTCCCTCTGCTCCTCGCTCCCTCTCCCTCTCTCTCCTACTCTCTCCCTTTGTCTCTATCAGTCTCTCTCTCTCTATCCCCCCTCTCAATATCTCCCCATTATCTCTCCCCCATTTTACCTCTGAATACTCCTTCCCTCTTTCCTTTTGTTCATCTCTCTATCTCACCCCCTCTCTCTTTTCATTTCTCATCCTCTTCCTCATTCTTTCTCCCCCTTGACTCTCTTCCTCTCTTAACATCTTCCTAAGTCTCCCTATATCTCTCTCTATGTCACCATCACTCCCTCCCTCCTTTCCTCCCTCCCTCACATAATCCTAAGCTTAAAACTTAAATCTTAAATCTAATTTATAAACTTGACTTCACTTAACATTACTTAGCATTAGGTGAAATGAGTCCTTTTAAAAAACATATATGGTCATAATATACAATTTTATAGACATTATAAACTTGAAATCCATTTTACAACATTAATAAAAGAATTACATCCAATTATGCTATTTAAAATGCAATTTAAAAAACTAAAACTAAAAATATACATTTTAGCTATTTTTATAAATAATACATTGTAACATGAATATTTTTTTTTAAAATAATAACTATGAAATAATTAAATATAGGTGAAATAAATATACATTTCCATATTAATTACAATAATAATTTAATATTAATTTACACAAAAATATATATTTGAAAATAAACACAATGGAATGTTATTGAGTACAGTTTTATAATGAAGAAGAAATAAATAAATATATAATTATAACACATAAAAATTTAATATAATGACAATTAAATGTAATTTTAATATATATGAAAGAGGCGATCAGAGAATTTTTTATTTTTTCGATAAAACATTTCTTATTTAAAAAACGACTTTCAGATTTTTTCGATAAAACATTTGAGATTTAGAAAGCGACTTCATTCTAGGAGGCCGAGATTAACAAAACGAGATCCCACCAAAACGAAATCATGAAGAAATTAACATTAATGAATGACATTGTATAAATGTTAGGACTAGGGTTTTGATGGATTGAGAGAGTGGAGCAGAACATTGAATAACAGTAAGTAATAACGAATTGTTAATATGTTGTTTTAAACTAGCCATGAATTTAGTATAGTCGAAATATCAACATTAAAATTAAATTGAAACCCTCTTTATAAAGGATGAATTTTATGTTCAAATATATTTATATTAGTACAAAATAATATAATACCAAACAAAATATTTTATTTTGCGCCTTTTCTCTGAAACAATCAACATCTACATTTTCAATGTTTTTGATGAATCTCAGGTAATGAAAATATTTTATTAGTTATTTATGTTGTTATTTGAACTATAATTTTGATCATCTAATTCAATCCAAAGGTCATGAAAATTGAAGGAATTATATTTTTAAATTTTATCAAGGTCGCTGAAAACTAAACAATATTATCTAAAATTTTGTAATAGTTTTTGCATTTTGATCACCATTTAATGCGGAAAAGAAACATGAGGAACATTACTTTCTATGTATCAGGATTATTTATATTATTTATATGACTTTATGTGATTTACAATTATATTCAACACCCTTAAAATTATCATGTTATATAAATTAATTTTAAATGTTAGAAGACATCAATTCATTCTTCATAAAGATCCATACTTTCCTTATAATACATGTTCTATAAAAACTATCATGCATCCATCTTAAATTCAAACCTATTAAGCGAATAAAGTGAAAATACCTTTCAAGTTGCAAACCTTTCTTTAATTTTTTCAACCACAAAAAAGGTTTGCATCTTGAAATATTTGATCCCTCTTAGTACTTGATAGATCTAGGTTGATTCACCTTCATAGTGTTATCTATAAACTTTTTGTGGAAAGAAAATACAACAAAGTTCAAAAAACCAAATTCCAAAACCAATGTTAAATTTTGACAACAAACTCGTAATGGAAAGGGAATCGATATTATTAACAAATATTTGTAATATTTTAAGTTAAAATATTTAAATAAATATCACTCAACATCAAATCTTCAAGGGTTCTTTAGAAAAATAGCCTAAATAGGTTTCCCAATATCATTAAGGAAAAAATAAATAACTAGAAAATGATTCATTCAAATATTCCTCCACAGACTCACACATGTTCAATGAGATAATTTTACTAAAAATATACCAACTGAAAAAGTCATTTAAAATAAATAAGTTTCTCACAAAATATTCACACAATATTCATTTCATGGTGTATAAGAATATCTATGATCTAAAAAATCATTAACCAAGTTAGACAATTGACTTTTCGAATACTCATACATATTGAACAACATAGATTTACATAAAATAGATCAAATGACACTGAAACAAGGTAATGTGTGTGTGTGTGTGTGTGTGTGTGTGTGTGTCCCAATAGGACCATGTTTCCTACACTAGGTGAAATTAAAAAAAAAATCATTTATAAAAAATAAAAAATAAAACCCTATTTTCTCCCTTTCTAATTTTAAATTATTAACGATCAATTTAAACAAAGTAAAACAAGACTATAATATATAGAAAAAATTCCTATCATACTTATACATTTTATGAAAATAAAATCATAGGAAGTAATTCACAATAAAAATAAATTCCACAAACTAAGACTTAAAGACAAATGAATCAATTGAAACCCCACATTTTTTTTCTTCTAATTTAAAATTTACAATAATCGATTGAAACAAATTAGAACCCACTTGTCCCCTTCCTTATAGGTAAAACTTATATGTGGAAAACAAAAAAAAAATTAAAGCTTCAAAAAGCCCAAACTTTAACCTTACACTGGAATGCTTTGAGGATAAATTCATGGTTCTCTCCCGAAAGGATCATGTTTCCTAGACAATGAAATTAAAAACACCATTATTTATAAACAAATAAATTAAATAAAACCCTATTTTTCCCATTTATAATTTAATTTAAAATCATTAACGATATATTTAAAAAATGTAGAAAAATGATATAATATATAGAAACATTTACTATCTTACTCATACATGATATGAAAATAAAATCATGGGAAGTAATTCTCAATGAAAATAAAATCTGTAAATACTCGACTTAACATCAAATAAATAAAATGAAACCCCATATTTGCCTTTCTTTACAATGTAAAACAATAATATAATATATAGAAACACTTCCTATCGTACTCATACATGATATAAAAATAAAATCATGGGAAGTAGTTCTCAATGAAAATAAAATCTACAAATACTGGACTTAACATCAAATGAATAAAATGAAACCCCATAATTTATTTTCTTTTGGTTTAAAATTTTCAATGATTGACTCAAACAAAGTGCAACCCCCTTGTCCTCTTCCTTATCTGTGAAAATTCTATGTGGAAAACAACAAAAGTTTAAAATTCCACACTCAAGGTTTTAGCATAAATTCATGGTTCTCTCCATGGGAGTTAGGCCATAGAGATTCATGAGCAGAGATGAGAGGTGCTAGTTCAAAAAATCTATTTTGCAATAAATGACAATGAGAATATCACTTCAGATGATAAATGAATGAAAAATGTGTATGAATATATTGTGAAAGAATGTTGAAGGGTCAAAATAAGCTCTCCCTCATTCCCACCCCTTTGTCCCTCTCTCTTTATCTCTCTCACTTCCTATAACTCTTGCTCTTAGCTCTCACTCTTGCGATCTCTCTCTCACACTATTTCTCAGTCATTCTCTCTGACTCTTACTATGTCTCTCTTTGACTCTCTCTCTGACATTGTATCCTTCTCTATCTCTCTCTATCAACATATCACCCTCTCATTCTCTCATACTCTCTCTTTCCCCCTCTCCATCTCTCTCTTTGTCTCACACCCTGTCTATCTCTCTCTATCTCTTGATCTGATGCAGGAGAATTCAGCCCAAGGGAAATCATTGTAAATAGTAGACATAGGGGCTCATGCATTTTTGGAATTAGTTTCCTAAGTTCCAAGTCAGTTTAATATTTAGGCTTTTAAGTGTGATTTAATTAGATATTCTCAAAATAAATAAATGAGAACATAGGAACTAGGGAGAGCTTTTAGGAATAAAAGGAATGGATGTGGATCATTAAGTGATAAGGAGGCTTTCCTATTTTAAACCAAAGAAAAGATGGAATAAAGCCTCAAGAGGCTTTTTCTAATATGTATGCATTGCATGTAGAGCTTTAAAGCTTTTATGTTTTAAATCGTTATGTAAAGCATGTTTTGTATTGGATAAGGACCGAGAAGGTCTATCCTTAATTATAAATAAAGAGGCAACAAAGCTCGCAGGAGTAGAGGAGGTGGTGCCAGCTTTGTCAATATGAAACTATCTCTCGCATTCATGTAAAAAAGACTCAATGCTATCTTGTTAATATGGATTTTGAAGTCGTTGTCATGCCTAAGAAATTCCGCAGTTTTTAACATACATGTAATTATTTTGTATGTGATATATAGTTAATTGTGTATTAGAGTATCTTGGCGACAATGGACAAGACAAGGGTGGAATTCTGAGTTTGCATACATAGAAAGGAGCGTGGTGTTCCTTGCTTTATCATTTCCTAGCTGTCTGCCGGCAGAGTAGTTCTTTATTTTACTTATGATGGCCCGGGATTGAACCCACAACCATTTGTTCACAATTGCGCCTGTTCGTAACCGATTTGTCCACTCAATGGTTTGATCTTAGCTTAACAGGGGCGTTTGTTCGGAAAAGGGAAAGCCAGAACGCAAGGTGTCATTATGTTATAATGAAACTCTATTGACATTATTAGAGTGAAGCAACCTAGCTTCTACAGAAGAGAGGCGAGCTTACGATTAGTGTAACCGTTGAATACATTACTGTGCAACTTTAATGTGGTTGGCATCTCTAAAGGCGGATTTCCAATATGTGAACACCCTGACAATAGTATTAAAAGAGGCAAATATTGTTAAAGTTTAAGAGGAGCAATTGACCTTTGAGAAATCCGATTTTAAAAGGTGCATGTGTATGATTTTGAGTTCTAGCCAAGGGCTCGGGCGGAGTATTATAGCATTTTTCGTGTATGTGTATATGTGTGGCCGCGAGGCTTAAAGCTTGATTAATTAATCAAGCAGATGTGGGGTGAATTCCGATTCTAGTTAAAGGCTGATAGTCATATTGGCCTTGGTTTTTGATTCATCTGAGAGGCAAACTACCATTGGATTCGATACCTTGATGCACTGCTCATTACTTCTAGCAAACGTTTCCGCAGAGTCCGTGAGGTGGATTAAAGCACAACTTCGCCTTTATTGAATTTAGCGATCCTCGTGATGGGGATGAAGCAAGATACTATCTTAATGGAAGAGATCTCGATGGGAGTTGAATTGTTGCGAAAATTGCCAAACGGTGTGGATCAATCTAATTGCAGAGAAACGTGGACAGCATGACGATCCAACTTTGAAATAGTGTCAATGGTTTTAAAACTCAGTCCAAATATTCAGTGAAGAGCGTTGTTAAATCGAAGGTATGTGGTGTTAGTATTCAGCTGGAAATGAAATTCAGTTTATATGAATTGGTTTCCATAACAGAGTATTTGAAGGTCATGGTTATTGCAAGCCCTACCTGCATCATTGGTGGTATCAGAGTAGGAATAGCTTTGTTTGAAGATTCAGGTTTTTAGCTTAAGTTAACTACATGTGATGAATGAATGTTATATTTTTGGAAATGATAAATATTGCAACAGAGAGATGCAGTGCAGTTGACGAAGTGAAACAAGATCAACAAGATCTTGAAAGGTGAGCCGACAGGTATTATTTATCTCTGGTTTAAAGGTTATGCTTGGATAATTTGATTTACAAGCAAGTAAGTGAATGTGGCAGAACCTAAAGATTCAACAGAGGTTGAATAAAGTTGCAGAGGAGAGAAGCCTAAGGGAGCAATGGAGAATGCTCGAAAGGTTCCAGCAGAGGACCAGTGATTACCAAAAGACCAGATCCGGAGGGAAGGTTTGGTGAGGTAAGGGGCAGCAAGAGAATTTTTTGTTGTAGAGGCTTGATGCAACTCATGGGTCAGAAACTCATGGCGAGCAAGATGACTACTGAAAGTCATAAAGGAGAGAGCAGAGGTTCAGAAAGAGGCCACAGTAGAAAAAAGAAGAAATATGCCAAGGCGAATGGCATAAGACAACAATTGACTCAGGAAGAGTATGAGAAAGAGAAAGCTGAGATAGAATTTCATCTGGAGCTATTGATGGAGTTGTTATGGGAAAATGCGAAAGACCAGAGACATGGTTTGCTAATGAGGAAGAGAGTGAAGTGGCAGAGGCTACAATAGAAAAGAGATTTACAAATAAACATGCAGTTAACAGGGGAGCTGAGGAAGCTTGAGCAAATGATGGATGTACAGTTGAGATGGGAAGAACTTAGAATAACTGAGTGGAAGAGGAGGTTTCCATTGGTGAAATAGAGGAGAATATCATTGATGATTTCTTGAGTTATTGGGTAAATCTAGATCAGTTGGATAATGTGAACTCTTGTGTTTATATAGCTGACAATTGTGATGTGATTACAGGTGTTGAGAAGGATGTGCAATCTTGTGAAGCTGTCACAAACATGGAAAATAATCTTTCAGGAGATAAGTACTTTGAAGAAGAAAGCAGCAATGCTTTTGCTATTACAGCACATGAAGTTCTTGTGAATGAAGAAAAGGATTAGCTTAAGAAGCTCGTATATGAACCAACAGTTGAAACTGTTGAAACTTGTAGTTCTAGAACTAACAAGTTCTATATGAATGCAGGGATGATACATGATGATGATCAATTTGTTATAAATGCTGATAATGACAAATTGTTTTTATTAAGTGATGGACAGATAACTGAGTTTATTGCAGGAGTTGGGAATCAGAATTATGTTCTGATAACAGATGATTAGATGGTAACAATAGGAAGCTTGGCTTGTGAAAGTATTGAAGATTGCACAAAAAGTTTCTCAAAGGAGATGATAGGTTTATGGCATGAGTTAACTGTTCTAGAGAAGAGATTAGAAGTACAAATGATAAATATTCATAATATAAAGACAGAGATGAATGAAAATAAAGAGGTTAATTTTTATGAACCAGAATACAGAGGCATTATTGGAGAAGATGATGTTGAGGATAGACTGAGTGATAATCTCAAGAATGATTGGGATTAGTATACTGAAATACTGGCAATGGGAAGTAAGGCACTGAGGCCTTATGAATTTTATTCTAACAAGTGTTTTGTGAATGCAGGTATTGGTGCAGAACAATTGACTCAATTGAGTAGTCAAATGAAGAGAGAAGAAGTTTTCTGTTCCAGAAGACAAGAGGGTATGGATGATCAGGTGGCAGCCAGAACAGAAACAAACATAGAAGCAAGAAGCCAGTGAGTGACAGTACAAACTGAGCAAGCTGCCTTAGCTCAGCAGGAAGCAAGAAATCAACAGCTTGAAGATTTATTGGACAAGGAAATTGAATTAGTCAGAAGAATCGTGTTGAAAGTGTTTCAGAGGAAGACATCAACAAGGAAGAGAAACAGCAGGAGCAATAGCAAAATGAAGACAGGGACAGATTGTGAAAGTGCAGCTAGTGGAGCAAGACAACATAAGATATGGAGACCTGGAGAAAAGCAGAAAACAACAGCAAATGATGACTTGGAGAACAAACTATGGGATCCTGGAAGACAAGGACAAAGACTCAAAAGCATGATCAGGAGATCATGATCATTTTCTACCTTGGGAGTCTGATGCAGGAGCATTCAACCCAAGAGAAATCATTGTAAATAGCAGACATAAGGGGTCATGCATTTTTGGAATTAGTTTCCTAAGTTCCAAGTCAGTTTAATATTTAGGCTTTTAAGTGTGATTTAATTAGATATTCTCAAAATAAATAAATGAGAACATAGGAACTAGGGAGAGTTTTTAGGCATAAAAGGAATGGATGTGGATCATTAAGTGATAAGGAGGCTTTCCTATTTTAAACCAGAGAAAAGATGGAGTAAAGCCTCAAGAGGCTTTTCCTCATATGTATGAATTGCATGTAGAGCTTTAAAGCTTTTATTTTTTAAATCATTATGTAAAGCATGTTTTGTATTGGATAAGGACCAAGAAGGTCTATCCTTAATTATAAATAAAGAGGCAACAAAGCTCGCAGGAGGGGAGGAGGCAGTGCCAGCTTTGTCAGTATGAAACTATCTCTCGCATTCCTGTAAAAAAGACTCAATGCTATCTTGTTAATATGGATTTTGAAGTCGCTGTCATGCCTGAGAAATTCCGCAGTTTTTAGCATACATGTAATTATTTTGTATGTGATATATAGTTAATTGTGTATTAGAGTATCTTTGCGACAATGGACGGGACAAGGGTGGAATTCTGAGTTTGCATACATAGAAAGGAGCGTGGTGTTCCTTGTTTTATCGTTTCCTAGTTGTCTGCTAGCATAGCAGTTCTTTATTTTACTTGTGACGGCCCGGGATTGAACCCACAACCATTTGTTCACAGTTGCACTTGTTCGTAACCGATTTGTCCACTCGATCGTTTGATCTCAGCTTAACAGGGGCATTTGTTCGGAAAAGGGAAAGGCAGAACGCAAGGTGTCATTATGTTATAATGAAACTTTGTTGACATTATTAGAGTGAAGCAACCTGGTTTCTACAGAAGAGAGGCAAGCTTACAGTTAGTGTAACCGTTGAATACATTACTATGCAACTTTAATGTGGTTGGCGTCTCTAAAGGCGGATTTCCAATAATGAACACCCTGACAATAGTATTAAAAGAGGCCAATATTGTTAAAGTTTAAGAGGAGCAATTGACCTTTGAGAAATCCGATTTTAAAAGGTGCATGTGTATGATTTTGAGTTCTGGCCAAGGGCTCGGGCGGAGTATTATAGCGTTTTCCGTGTATGTGTATATGTGTGGCTGTGGGGCTTAAAGCTTGATTAATTAATCAAGCAGATGTGGGGTGACTTCCGATGCTAGTTAAAGGTCGATATTCATGTTGGCCTTGGTTTTTGATTCATCTGAGAGGCAAACTACCATTCGATTCGATACCTTGATGCACTGCTCATTGTTTCTGGCAAACGTTTCCGCAGAGTCCGTGAGGTGGATTAAAGCACGACTTCGCCTTTATTGAATTTAGTGATCCTCATGATGCGGATGAAGCAAGATACTATCTTAATGGAAGAGATCTCGATGGGAGTTGAATTGTTGTGAAAATTGCCAGATGGTGTGGATCAATCTAATTGCAGAGAAACGTGGACAGCATGATGATCCAACTTTGAAATAGTGTCAATGGTTTTAAAACTCAGTCCAAATATTCAGTGCAGAGCATTGTTGAATCGAAGGTATGTGGTGTTATTATTTAGCTAGAAATGAAATTCAGTTTATATGAATTGGTTGCCATCACAGAGTATTTGAAGATCCTGGTTATTGCAGGCCCTACCTGCATCATGATCACTCCCTTTCTACTTCCTCCTCCCTTCCCCCCCTATCTCCTCTTTCTTGCAATCCATCCCTCTCCCCTCTCTCTTTCTCTCTTTCCCTCATTTTATCTCCCTTTCTCTTGCTATCCACATCTCTCATTTTCTCCCAATATTGCTCTTTCTCACTTTCAAAATGTCTCTTTCACATACTCTCTCTCACATTATATCCCCCTCACTCTCTCCCCTGTAAAAATCTTCCCCTCTCTCCCTGTCTCATTCCCCCTCCCCCTCCCTCTCTGCTTCACTCTCTTTGTCTCCCTCTCTCCCTATATCTCTCTACCTCACTCTCTCTCTTTTTCTCTCTCTCTCATTGTCTCTCCCTTTCTCTCTTCTTGTCTCACTCTCACTACCTCTCCTTCCCCCCTCTCCCACTTTCAGTATTTATTTCCCTCTCTCTCCTTGCCCTCTCTTTCTCCCTCCTCTTCGCTCACTCTCCCTCTCTCTCCTACTCTCCCTTTTTCTCTCCCAGTCTCTCTCTCTCTACCCCCCCTCTCAATATCTCCCTAGTCTCTCTCTCATGTTTTACCTCTAAATACTCCTTCCCTCTTTCCTTTTATTCCACTCTCTCTCCCCCTCTCTCTTTCCATTTCTCATCCTCTTTCTCATTCTCTCTCCCCCTCGACTCTCTCCCTCTCCTCTCTCCCTCTCTTAACATGTGTCTAAGTCTCCCTTTATCTCTCTCTATGTCACCATTACTCCCTTCCTCCTTTCCTCCCTACCTCGTATAATCCTAAGCCTAAAACTTAAATCTTAAATCTAATTGATAAACTTGACTTCACTTAACATTACTTAGCATTAAGTGAAACTAGTTCTTTTAACAAACATATATGGTCATAATATACAATTTTATAGACATTATAAACTTGAAATCCATTTTACAATATTAATAAAAGAATTACACCCCATTATGCTATTTAAAGTGCAATTTGTAAAACAAAAACTAAAAATATACATTCTAGCAAATTTTATAGATAATGCATTGTAACATGAGTATTTTTTATAAAATAATAACTATGCAATAATTAAATGCGAGTGAATAAATATAAATTTCCATACTAAAATACAATAATAAATTAATATTACCTTACACCAAAAATATATATTTGATCATAAACACAATTGAATACCATTGAGTAAGGTTTTATGATGAAGAAGAAATAATTAGATATATAATTATAACAAATAAAAATAAAATCATAATCACAATTAAATGCATTTTTAATATATATAAAAGAGTCCATAAGAGAATTTTAGATTATTTTCGATAAAACATTTCTAGTTAAAAAAAAAGAGATTAACCAAACGACCTCATTCTATGAGGCCGAGATTAACAAAACGAAATCAGGAAGAAATTAACATTAATGAACGACATTGTCTAAATGAAAAGAATAGGGTTTTGATGGATTGAGAGAGTGGAGCAGAACAATGAATAAGAGTGAGTAATAACAAAATGTACTTCGAACTAAATAGGTTTCATGGTCAACCACATAGGTTGAAATATAGTAAAATAGATAAAACCTGAACTGAAATTGTATGGGTTTCATAGTGAACTAGGCGTGTTGAAATTAGTAAAAAAAATAAAAGCATAAAAATGACTATGAAATATAATAAAGATAAATAGATAAAAACGAGTTAAAATAAAAAAGGTTTGTCACCGAACTAAACTCTCAATATAATAAAATTAGATAGCTTTAAACAAAACTACAATGAAACTAAAAAAATGTAAAACTGTATTGAATTTGTAAAAATAATTTACCTAAATGGGTGCACAGAACAACCATATATTTGAACAGCGAACCTCATACTTGCGCGTTAAATCCAATTTAAAATCCATCGAAATCGCTTAGCCGTCTTTTTGAATTCGCTTTAGCCCATTTCCGCTTGAGCGACAACGACTTCGATCGACACACCGCCGCACAGAATGGACAAAGACCATCCTGGAAACACAGATGCATACGCTTTAATGGCTGTATGAGATATGTAATGGCTCTGTGAGCGTTTACAATTTTCTAACATCCTTTCTCTCATCACTTTTTGTGCTCTCTTGATTTTGTGCTTTCTTGATTTTGTGCTTAAAAGGTTTCGGTGATTTTGTGCTTAAAAGGTTTCGGTTTCTCACGTTGTTTTTCTTGAGCCTTTTTGTTTTATTATAAGGACAAGATTATCAGCTTTTGTGCTTTCTTGATTTTACGGTGTTTCTTCTTATTTTAAAACTTTATTATAAGCATGTGGTCATCTGTTTTTATGTTTTCTTGATTTATGCTTTCTGTAATTTTTTTGTACTATTATTTTTTTTGCTTTCATTATTTTTTTTGGACGGTTGTTGTGTTGTTTTAAGTGTTTTATTTTTGGTTGTTACTATATTAATAGTTTTAATTTTTGTATTGTAAATTTTTATTGATAATGATATTCTCTTTTGGTATAATCGCATCATTGTGATTTGAAAGAAGCTTCGAACCAGCTAATGCGGTTAGTCCAATGGTTTGGAAAGGGATTCACATTTTGAATTTACTCTTTAAGGTTTTTTATTTTGTGTGTATTTTCTAAGTTTGAAATTTTAGCTTCGTTTATTTCTTTTGCCATATTGTTTTTGCTTTTTTAAATTTACTTGTTTTTGTTAAAGTATTTAAGAATATAATTAGGATTTTGCTTTCTAAATTTAACATTTAATTTTTTGTTTTTTTTTCAAATTTCAAGAATTTAATTAATATTTCTTTAATTCAACATTGGATTTGGTTTAGAGCAGATAGAAGTATTCAAGAATGCAAATTATATTCTTGTTTCTAACTCTAGCGGTTATCTTTTTGCTTTTATGAGATTTTAAGAATGTAATTAATAGTTGGATGTGTTTAAGAAGTGATAACTGTTATCTTTTTGCTTTTCTGAACTTTCTAAATTTAGTCATCATGTGTTTAAGAGCTGATAGAGGGATTGGATATGCTTTAGTCGTCATGCTTTTTAGTAATACTTGTTATCACAAGTTATAAGAAATGTATTTTGATGAAAAACCTTTTAACTAGAAAAAGCCTACAAACATGGAAATAAATCAGCATTACTCATAAACTAATTGTAAAATCTTTAATTAAAGAAAAAAAATTGAAAATAATCATTATTGCTATTTAATATCTTCTATTTATCTTCTATTTTTAAAAATGTAAAGATAATTTTATTTAGTTTTATGATATAATCATTATTCTTTTACACATTTTTTAATATAATTCTACTATTTAATTATTTTTTTTCCAATTTTATTATAATATAATTTTAATATTTTCCAATCATACTTAAGTATAAATATAATATTATAAATATATATATTAATTAATATTTTATTTTATTTATTAAATTTAAAAAAAACTTACTATAATATAATACTTTAATTTTTAAATCGGTATGATATCACTATCATTCATAATAATAATAAGTATATATAAATCTTGAATTTTAATAAAAAATATCCCTACTAAATAATATACTTCATAAAAAAAATATAAAATTTCAACAAAAGTAACAAACAGATGGAGAGATGGGGTGTTGGCATCCTATCGAATAGTAAACTGATGTCTTTTTACCATATTAAACTCATGAATTTAAATCGATTCCTTATTTGTTTGTCACGCTTTTGTTGGAGTTTATCCATATCAGAAAATTTGACCAATAAGAGCACGAAAGAAGGATGCGTCACTGTATATATTATTATGTTCCAATTTCCTTAACGTGTATTGCGCTTTTCTCCCTTCTTCTCTCACGGAGTGGTTGTCTGCTGTGCTGTGGTCGTTTCTGTCTCTGCTTTGTACCTGAGTTGTGTATGCTATTTTTGTTTTATTTTTGAATTTAACGCCAGAGTGAGAAAGAGAGCAGAGAGGATTCTTCCTCAATTCCACGTAGTTTGATCTATAAAGGGAACTGGTTAAACACAACCTCCCTTCCTATTTGAATCAGTAGATCAGGTGAGAGATGTGGTCGTTATTTTGATATTTTGATTTGGAGTATTTAATAAGTAATTTGTGGTTTTGATTTTAGATTTTGTCAATTAATATTGTTTTGTTTGTTTTTTTTACTATCACCTTGCTGAGAGAAAGGAAAGAGTGCAAAGGGCTTGGCTAAAGGTCGAGCGAATACCGTTATGAAGCGAAAGGATTAATGTACCTTACAACAACTTAGTACTTCTCTATATTTACTTCTTCGCGGAATAACCTCTCGATTTAATAATTCTCTATATTTACTTCTTCGTGGAGTAATCTTTGGATTAATGGTGTTTAATGTTTGCTTAATTTGATTAAGATTAGAGTAGAGAGGATTAATACGTCTGAGAGCAAGAAAGAAATGAACAGAGCAGAGACGATCATTCATGAATTCCATGTCAATCTTTAAAGTAACAATCTCTGGATTAATGTTGTTTAATGTTGTCTTAATTTTCTTAATATCAGAGTAGCCAGAAAGAACAAAGTCGTTTGATATTCAAAGTAATAATCTCTTGATTAATGTTGTTTAATGTTTGCTTATTTTGCTTAAGATCAGAATACAGTGGATTACTGCGCTTTAGAGCGAGAAGAAACAGAGCAAAGAGGATCATTCACGAATTCCATGTCGTTCGATCTTTAATGTAGTAATCTCTGGATTAATACTGTTTAATGTGTTCTTAATTTGTTCAAGATCAGAGTATAGAGGAGAGCGAGAAAAAACACAGCATAGAGGATTATTCCTCAATTCCATGTAGTTCGATATTTAAATAATAATCTATGGATTAATGTTGTTTAATGTTTGCTTAATTTTCTTAAGATCAGAGTACAGAGGATTACTACGCCTAAGAGTGAGAAAGAAAAGAGCAGAGAGGATCATTCCTGAATTCCATGTCGTTAGATCTTTAAAGTAATAATCTTTGGATTAATATTCTTTATTTGTTTGCTTAATTTGCTTAAGATCATAGTAGAGAGGATTACTATGCCTTAGGGCTGAGAAAGAACAGAGCAGAGAGGATTATTCTTGAATTCCATGTCGTTCGATCTTTAAAGCAATAATATCTGGCTTAATGTTGTCTAATGTTTGCTTAAGATCAGAGTAGAGAGAATTACTATGCCTGAGAGCAAGAAAGAATAGAGCAGAGAGGATCATTCCTGAACTCCATGTCATTCGATATTTAAAGAAATAATCTCTGGATTAATATTGTTTAATGTTTTTTTAATTTGCTTAAGATGAGAGTAGAGAGGATTACTACGCCTGGGAGGGAGAAAGAATAGAGCAGAGAGGATTATTCCTCAATTCCATGTCATTCGATCTTTAAATAATAATCTCTCGATTAATGTTGTCTAATGTTTGCTTAAGATCAGAGTAGAGAGGATTACTATGCCTGAGAGCGAGAAGAGCAGAGCATAGAGGATCATTCCTGAATTCCATGTCGTCGGATCTTTATCTTTAAAGTTATGTGGTATGGTTTTAGTAAATACCGCTATGGCGCGTAAGGTACCTTACAACAACTTTTTAATTCTTTGAGGAGTGTTATCTCTGGATTCGCTTAAGAGTAAAGCAGAGCATAGAGGATCATCATGCTTGTGAGCGAGAAAGAGCAGAGCATAGCAGAGGTTGAATTCCATGTAGTTTGATCTTTAAAGCAAACTGATTAACCAAAATTTCCATTCCCCTTTTGGATCAAGCGGTCAGGGTATGTGGTATTGTTTTAGTCTTATTAATTCATTCATTAATTAATATATTTATCGTTTTAGTATCATTGTCTGTTTTTTTGGGTTGTTTTTCTTTCTTTCATCATTCTGTTGAGATAAAGAGTATAGAGGTCTGAGCGAAAGGCGGAGTGAATACCGCTATGCAGCCAGAGGCTTAAACATTCTTTACAATGACTTCTGAATATTTATCTATCTGTAATTCTTCAACGAGTTAATTCGGGATTAATGTTGTTTAATATTTGTTTAATTAGCTTAAGGGCAGAGCAGACACGATCATTACGCCTTAGAGCACAGTAGAGAGGATCATTCATGAATTGCATGTCCTTCGATCTTTAAAGCAAAGTGGAAAGGGCTGAGCGAAAGACAGAATGGATACTGTTATGGTGGCAAATGCTAAAGGTACCTTGAAACATCTCAATATTTCCTTATTTCTACTTTTTATTAGAGTTATCTCTAGATTTATGATATTTAATTTGATTAAGAGATTTCGAATTTTTGGAAATAAATAAATGCATGCATGCTGGACTATTCTATATTTCGAGATTTTTGGATTCATGATGTTTAATTGGTATAAATGAAATTAACTTTTTTTCCGGTGAAAAGCGAAAGATTCTAAACTTTTACGCAAGTGAATAACTCGTAACTTCTAGTTATCATAGTTTGCTTCACTGTATTTAAAAAATTGAATGAAAGTTTATGCAGTTTTCAACTAAGTAGATTATAAGATAACTAAACAATATCAATATAAAACAAAACAAAAAAAATGAATAAATGATTGCCGGTCTTAACGTGAGGACACAATGTTTTCTCATATTGTTGAAATTTAAGAAATATTTCTAATTTTGTTGATACTGTTGAAATTCTAGAAATATTGCTAATTTTGTTGATGGAGTGTTTCAATCCAAACCATATTGATTATTATATTATTGATGTGTGTTGGAATTCAAGAAACACAACACTCAGGGCTTACAAATTTCCGGTAGATTATGGTCGAGTTCAAGAGAACTATAAAATCTATTCCTCAAGGTCATGAGAATTATAGATAGAGAGGAGGAGTAAAAAATTGTTTAATTCTTTCGGATTCCCACCTCCACTGTTGTGAAGAGAAATTTCCTTCATTCTTCGAGGAAGACAAAATGTCTACATTTTGCTGCGGGCACAATCTTTCCCATGCTCAAGATGATCATGAGTTAAGCAAGTCATTTCTCTCAATTTGAATTATTTTAACATTCTTAAGCAAAGCTTGTCCTTCAATCCTTGTTTTAAAGTTTTGTTTATAATTTTTTTTTGCAACTATGCATAGCATTTATAGATAATTTTGTTCACACATTTGAAATGTTGATCACTTCTTTGGAAGTATTGTTTATAATTATTTTTCTGCAACTATGGATAACATTTATTTTTGTATACTTTTGTTCATACATTTCAAATTCTGAGCAATTTTTTATATTTTTAGTTTCCCATTATACCTTTGTTCACACATTTGAAATTCTGAGAAATTTCGCATCAATATCCATCTCTCATCACACACAATTACAATTAGTCCTCACAACAAAAGCTAAATGGTTACAATTTCGAAACAGGATAGAGGCGGCTGGGGTAAGGGTCAGTGAGGAGGAGGCGAGTGCAGTAATGGTGAGGGCGAGGATGAGGAGGCAGAGGGAACATGAAGGCAGAGGAGGTGGGGTAGGAGAAGGGGAGGAGGTAGAGGAGAGGGTGGGGGGTAGGAGGGAGAGGGTGGGGGATGTGGCGAGGGGTGGCAGGTCAGAGGAGGGGGAAGAGGCAGAGGAAGAGGAGGCAAGTGGGAGGAGGTAGTGGGAGGGAGGAGGAGGAGGAGGAGGTAAAGGAGTAGTGGAGCCAGGGGAGGCATGGGGAGGAGGCTGCGAAGCAGTCGGGGAGGAGGTGGTGGAGGAAGCAGTGTGGGGAGGAGGCAGAGGAAGGGGGGTTGACGAGGTGGAAGAGGCAGAGGAGGATTAGGCAAAGGGGGAGGTGGTGAGGGGAAGCGGTGAGGAGGGGGAGGAGGCAGGGTTTCCAGGATGGAGGGAAGAGGAAGAGGTGCTAGAGGAGGCAGGGGTTCCAAGGTGGTGGAAAGAGGGGGAAGAGGGGGAGGAGGAGTAGGCAGAGTCAGAGGAGGTGGAGGGGGTTGGGTAAACGGTGGAATTGACAGGGAGGATTTTGAGGAGGGATGAAGAGGTGGAGGAGGAAGAGAAGGTGGGGAGGATGGGCAGGTGGTTGGGAGGGGGTGTGAGTGGTATGGGAAGGTCAC